>CAUYLG010032754.1:0-27126 GCA_963573385.1 Cacajao melanocephalus | reverse complement strand
AGCCCAAAATCTCCTGAAACAGATAAGCAACTTCAGTAAAGTCTCAGGATACAAAATCAATGTTCAAAAATCACAACCATTCCTAGACACCAATAACAGACTTAAAGAGAGCCAAATCAAGAATGAATTGCCATTCACAATTGCTACAAAGAGAATAAAATACGTAGGAATACAACTAACAAGGAACATAAAGGACTTCTTCAAGGAGAACTACAAACCACTGCTCAACGAAATAAGAGAGGACATAAACAGATAGAGGAACATTCCATGCTCATGGTTAGGAAGAATCAATATCATGAAAATGGCCATACTGCCCAAAGTAATTTATAGATTCAATGCTATCCCCATCAAGCTACCAATGGCCTTCTTCACAGAACTAGAAAAAACCACCTTAAACTTCATATGGAACCAAAAGAGAGCCTGCGTAGCCAAGTAAATTCTAAACAAAAAGAACAAAGCTGGAGCATCACATTACCTGACTTGAAACTATACTACAAGGCTGCAGTAATCAAAACAGCATGCTACTGGTACCAAAACAGAGATATAGACCAATGGAACGGAACAGAGGCCTCAGAGGCAACGCCACACATCTACAAACATCTGATCTTTGACAAACCTGACAAAAACAAGCAAGGGGAAAGGAGTCCCTGTTTAATAAATGGTGCTGGAAAACTGGCTAGCAATGTGCAGAAAGCAGAAACTGGACCTCTTCCTGACACCTTACACTAAAATTAACTCCAGATGGATTAAAGACTTAAACATAAGACCTAACACCATAAAAACCCTAGAAGAAAACATAAGCAAAACCTTTTAGGACACAGGCATAGGCAAGGACTTCATGACTAAAACACCAAAAGCATTGGCAACAAAAGCCAAAATAGACAAATGGGATCTAATTAAACTTAAGAGCTTCTGCACAGCGAAAGAAGCAATCATTAGAGTGAACTGGTAACCAACAGAATGGGGAAAAATTTTTGCAATTTACCCATCTGACAAAGGACTTATATCCAAAATCTGCAAAGAACTAAAACAGATTTACAAGAAAAAAACAAATAAGCCCACTCAAAAGTGGGCAAAGGATGTGAACAGACACTTTTCAAAAGAAGACATAAATGAGGCCAACAAACATGAAAAAAGTGCTCATCATCACTGGACATTAGAGAAATGCAAATCAAAACCACATTGAGATACCATCTCTTGCCAGTTAGAATGGCGATCATTAAAAAATCTGGAGACAACAGATGCTGGAGAGGATGTGGAGAAATAGGAACACTTTTACACTGTTGGTGGGAGTGTAAATTAGTTCAACCATTGTGGAAGACAGTGTGGCAATTCCTCAACAACCTAGAAATAGAAATTTCATTTGACCCAGCAATCCCATTACTGGGTATATATCCAAAGGATTATAAAGCATTCTATTATAAGGACACATGTACACGTATGTTCATTGTGGCTCTGTTTACAATAGCAAAGACCTGGAACCAACCCAAATGCCCATTGATGATAAACTGGACAGGGAAAAAGTGGCACATATACACCATGGAATATTATGCAACCATCAAAAACGATAAGTTGGTGTCCTTTGTAGGGACGTGGATGAACCTGGAAATCATCATTCTCAGCAAATTGACACAAGAACAGAAAATCAAACACCGCATGTTCTCACTCACAGGTGGGTGTTGAACAATGAGAACAAGTGGACACAGGGAGGGGAGCATCACACACTGAGGTCTGTGGCGGGGGGACTAAGGGAGGAAATGTGGGGGGTAGGGAGTTGGGGAGGGATAACATGGGGAGAAATGCCAGATATAGGTGATAGGGATGGAGGCAGCAAACCACATTGCCATGTATGTACCTATGCAACAATCCTGCATGTTCTTTACATGTACCCCAGAACCTAAAATGCAATAATATATATATATATATATATATATATTTAGAAAAAGAAAGATCTCAAATCAACACGTCACAACTAAAAAAAAAGCTATAGAACCAAGAGCAAACAGATCCAAAAGCTAGCAGAAGACAAGAAATAACTAAGATTGGAGTGGAACTGAAGGAGATAGAGACATGAAAAAAAGTTCAAAAAATCAATGAATCCAAGAGCTGTTTTTCTGAAAAAAATAGTTAATAAAATAGGCCACTAGATAGACTAATAGAAAAGAAAGAAGAATCAAACAGACACAATAAAAAATGATAAAGGGGATATCACTACTGATCCCACAGGAATACACTCTAACATTACAGAATACTATAAACACCTCTATGCAAATAAACTAGAAAATCTGGAAGAAATAGGTAAATTCCTGGATACATTACCATCCCAAGACTAAACCAGGAAGAAGTCGAATCTAAGAATAAACAAATAAGAAGTTTTGAAATTGAGGCATAATTAACAGCCTACCAATCAAAAAAAAAAAAGCCGAGGACTGGATGGATTCATAGCTGAATTCTACCAGAGGTAAAGACAGAAGCTGGTACCATTCCCTCTGAAACTATTCAAAACAGTTAAAAAGGAGTGACTCCTCCCTAACTCATTTTATGAGGCCAGCATTATCCTGATATCAAAACCTGGCAGAGACACAACAAAAAAGAAAACTTCAGGCCAATATCCCTGATGAACATCAATGTGAAAATCTTCAATAAAATACTGGCAAACCAAATTCAGCAGCACATCAAAAAGCTTATCCACCACAATCAAGTCAGTTTCATTCCTGGGATGCAAGGCTGGTTTAACATATGCAAATCAATAAACATAATCCATCACAGAAATAGAACCAATGACAAAAACCACATGATTATTTCAACAGATGCAGAAGGGGCCTTCAATAAAATTCAACATTCCTTCATGTTAAAAACTTTCAATAAGCTAGGTATTCATGGACCATATCTCAAAATAGTAAGACCCAATATTATATTGAGTGAGCAAAAGCTGGAAGCATTCCCTTTGAAAACCAGCACAAGACAAGGATGCCCTCTCTCACCACTCCTATTCAGCAAATATTGGAAGTTCTGACCAGGGCAATCAGATAAGAGAAAGAAATAATAGATATTCAAATAGGAAGAGAGGAAGTCAAAAATGTCTCTGTTTGCAGACACATGATCCTCCTATATCTGGAAACCCCATTGTCTTAGTCCAAAAGCTTCTTAAGATGACAGGCAACTTTAGCAAAGTCTGAGGATACAAAATCAATGTGCAAAAATCACAAACACTCCTATAAACCAACAATAGACAGAAAGCCAAATCATGAATGAACTCCCATTCACAATTGCTACAAAGAGAATAAAATACCTAGGAATACAGCTAACAAGGGACGTGAAGGACTTCTTCAAGAACTACAAACCACTGCTCAAGGAAATAAGACAGAACACAAACAAATGGAAAAACATTTCAACTTCATTGACAGAAATAATGTGAAAATGTCCATACTGTCCAAAGTAATTTATAAATTCATTGCTATTCCCATCAAACTACCATTGACACTCTTCACACAATTAGAAAAAAACTACTTTGAAATTTATATGGAATCAAAACAGACCCCCTGTAGCCAAGATAATTCTAAGCAAAAAGAACAAAGCAGGAGGCATCACACTACCCGACTTCAATCCATACTTAAGCTGACAGGCAACAGTAACCAAAACAGCATGGTACTAGTACCAAAACAGACATATAGACCAGTGGAACAGAACAGAGACCTCAGAAATAAGACCACACATTGACAACCATCGGATTTTTGACAAACCTGGGAAAAACAAGCAATGGGGAAAGGATTCCCTATTTAATAAATGGCGCTGGAAGAACTGGCTAGCCATTTGCAGAAAACTGAAACTAGACCCCTTCCTTACACCTTATATAAAAATTAACTCTAGATGATTTAAAAACTTAAATGTAAAACCCAAAACCATGAAAATCCTAGAACAAAATCTATTCAGAATATAGGCATGGGCAGAGATTTATGATAAAATCGCCAAAAGCAATTGCAACAAAAGTTAAAATTGACAAATGAGATCTGATTAAACTAAAGGACTTCTCAAGAGCAAAAGAAACTATTATCACAGGGAACAGGCAATCTAGAGAATGGGAGAAAATTTTTGCAATCTACCCATTGACAAAAGTCTAATATCCGGAATTTACAAGGAACTTAAACAAATTTACAAGAAAAAAAGAGAACCCTATCAAAAATTGGGCAAAGGAGATGAACAGAAACTTCTCAAAAAAAGACATTTATGTGGCCAACAGACATATGAAAAACGCTTAATATCACTGACCATTAGATAAATGCAAATCAAAACCACAATGAGAGACCATCTCATGTCGGTTAGAATGGCGATCCTTAAAAAGTCAGGAAACAACAGATGCCAGAGAGGATGTGGAGAAATAGGAACACTTTTACACTGTTGGTGGGAGTTTAAATTAGTTCAACCATTGTGAAAGACAGTGTGGCGATTCCTCAAGGATCTAGAACCAGAAATACCATATGACCCAAAAATTCATTACTGGGTATATACCCAAATGAATATAAATCATTCTATTATAAAGATACATGCACATGTATGTTTATTGCAGCACTATTCACAATAGTCAAGACAAAGACTCCACCCAAATGCCCATCAATGATAAACTGAATAAAGAAAATGTGTTACATATATGTCATGGAATACTATGCAGCCATAAACAGGAATGAGATCATATCCTTTGCAGGGGCATGGATGACGTTCAAAGCCATCATCCTCAGCAAACTAACACAGAAGCAGAAAACCAAACACTGCATGTTCTCACTCATAAGTGGGAGCTGAACAATGAGAACACATGGACACAGGGAGAGGAACATCACACACTGGGGCCTGTCAGAGGGGAAAGAGAGTGGAGAGCATCAGAACAAATACCTTAATACAGAGCTTAATACCTAGGTGACAGATTGATAGGTGGCAGCAAACTACCATGACACATGTTTACCTGTGCAATAAACCTGCATGTTTTGCACATGTATCCTGGAACTTAAAATAAAATGAAAGCTTCTTTAAAATATTTAATATTTAGTAAATGAATACAGAAGAATTATAGGTATCCTCATTTGTGTAACATTTATTTGAATCAAAGTAAATCTTTCAATGAATTAAGATGGTTTGTAATTTTGGCTTAAAGAAATTATGTATTTTTTTTATCTTATTGCAAATTAGAACATAATATATAAGTTAGTTTCTGATGAGTCAGAAACCACTCTAACAGTCAGTAGTTTCAAACAGCAGTAATTTATTGTTTCATATGATCCTTCTTGTCTGGGCTGTTTCAGCTGAAGCTGGATGGTCTAGGACGGCTCCAGGAAGTTGACTCAATGTCACCTTAGTGCTGGAGGTGATTTGGCTATAATCATCCAGCAGGCTAGCCTGGGCTTGTTCACATGATGGCAATTGCAGAATTCCAAGTATAGCAAATGAGACCTAGCTCCAACATGCAAGTCCTTTAAAGCTTCTGCTTGTATCATATTTGTTCATGTCTCATTGGCCAAAGTAATTCACATGACCAAACCTAGAAAGAACTGGTAGATTCACGAAATAGACCAACCATTGATGGAAGAAACTACAAAATCAGGTTGCAAAATGTTATGTATAAAGAGATTAAACATTTGTGACAATTTTTAAAATCTACTGCAGACTGCTTTTTAGCCACAAAAGATTTCTCCTAAATGAAAAATATGCTTACTTCTAGAATTTAAATAGTCTCATTAAATTATGTCATCTGGTTCAAAGTACAGATTATTATAATTTGTTGCTAATATAGGTATAAGTGTGACTCATTGGATGCAGTTGCTCTTCATTTAGAGACCTATGAACTAAATACATAAGTTATCTGTGGCCAACTAACCTATTATACAAGGGTGAGATGGGAGAAAAGTAATTGCAATATATACTTCTGATCAGAAAAATGAGGAATGGGAGGTATAGAATAGTCATTGGTCTAACCAATTCTGAAATACATCAAGGCACATGTTAAAAGGGTCCCCTACTCTAAGTCTATGAAAATTCCTTGACTAAATTCTATTTCTGCTCCCTGAGAGTAATTTGTCTGTTTTTCTCCTGATCTCTTGCCTCCATCTCTAGGACTTTTATCTTTCTAAATAGAAATGACCATGATTCTCAGTCCGACTTCTGCCTCCAAAATGTTTGAAGCCTAGAAACTTTTCTTCTTTTTATAATTGTTTTTCATTTAAGCTGGAAGTGCTTTTGTTAGTATAATGGTATTAAAAATTTTCATGGATTGCCTGTGAATCTGATTTACATCTATTGTATGTAATTTCAAAAATTCTCCACTTCCAAAATTCACATCTAATTCATTTCAAAACCGGCCTTCCTCCACCTTAGATGTGGTAGGCTGCTATGAAAAAAAACAAATGCCCTTAGAATTATTAGGAGACAATTTATCTTGCTGAGAACTCTTCTGTCCATCTTAGAACGTTTAGAGGTTTTTTAAAAAGGATCTTATAACCAGCCACACCCTTGTCCATCTTTATACTAAGGCCATTTCCTACTTTGTGAATTTTTACCAATGTGAGAGACAATGTATTTTTTGACCCAGCAATTCCTGGCTGCTTTATATTTCTTCTAAAATCCGCTTGTAAACAAAACCGTTTATTTTAAAACTTATTCTCTTTGTTTTCATACTTACATGCAGCTAACAGGGGCCAGTTGACACTCTCGGCAACTGTCATAAAACCTCTTTAGACACACAGGTTCATTAGATAGATTTTCTATCTTCCAAATTTCTGCAGATTAAAGCTTTGCTAAATATTCCATTACAGCACAATCTTGTACCACTGTTTCAACCTTCACTAACAGTTTCTTCATTGTTTTTTCAGCCTCCATCCAAAGCCAATATTATATATTTTAGTATTTTATTACATATTTTAGGTTTTGTTAGAGAAACACCCCACACTGGGTGCTAGTTTTTATATCAGTTAACGTTTGTTGTGTTAAACAATAATTTCCTTTAGACAATAGATATTTATTTTTTATGCTTCAGTGGTTGGCCTGGCTGGTTCTTCTTCTCTGAGCCAGATTCATTGGTGCTGGGTTTTCAGATAGCCTCATTCATATATCAGGCAGTAGGCTTGCTGTCAGTTGGATAATGGCAATGACTTTGTCATGTGTTTCTTCATTCAGCAGGTTTACATTAACTCATTAGAGATTGCAAGGTTCTCAAGATCAGAGACAGCAAGTCTCATTTTGGTTTCTAGCCGCTGCTTATGTCACGTTTGATATGTCCCTTTGCCCAAAGCAAGTCACATCACCAAGCCCAGATTCAAGAAGTTGTGAGAAGGTTTCCACCTTCTGATGGATGGAGCTGCAAAGTCACATTATGAAGGGAAGATGCATAAAAGGGCAGAAGAATGTCTAGCCATTTTCAAAGTCTATCACAGCAAGTATATTTTACGTAAGACCTGACTATAATTTTGTATTGCTAATCTATTTATTAGGGTTTGCTAAATTTCCTATGCTACATTTATGGGAAAGATTATATTGTTTCCATAAATTATGAAAGGTTATGAGACTATAAACATATATGTTTAACTAAATTGGATTATAAATATTAATAACTTTTAAAAGAACTTGTGAAGTGGAGCCAATGTTACAAATCATGTGAATTTAATCACTGTCACTCTGCCTACTCTATCTTGATGAAATTATAGAAGGTTATATCTCCGACAAATAGTTTATATCCATTTTGATTGTGTTGTTCTGTAGGAGCAATTTAAATGCAATTTCCAAGATTATTAGTTGACTTTAAGACTTTGGGCTACTATTAAATTAATGAATAATTAATCCCTCCAATTAAAGTAAATTCAGTAAGTTATATGCATCATCTTATAATAAATATGTTAATATTTTAAAGCTAAAGTTGAAAGCTTTAAATTTAGCATCTGAGCATATGTTTTTGTAAGTTTACGTAAACATATCCAAATTATTAGACAAATAAAGCTTGGTATGATAAAGAGTAGAGGACTAACAATTCAAAATTGGTCTGGAAGTATTTAGCCTTTTCTTTAAAAAGGCTAATGGATTACCTCTGTAATCAGCCCAGATAGCAGAGTTTCCTTAGCCCATCAGAATTCTCTTACCTTCGATCCTGTTAAGTTTTGATCCTACTTATAAATTATTTGATAATAAACAATAAAAGTTTTTACTTCTGAAATAACTATTTATGTTACCTTCTTCTATTATTTTAATATGCCATCACTCTGATTAATAGAAATCAAGACTATAATAATTAACCCATGACTTATGCTCATATTTTGATATAATGATCAATGTCTTCTTACCAATCTGTTTGATATTGCCTTTTCCAAACTCAGGCATGAAATTTAAAATTGTAAAACTGTTTAGATATATTTGATATCCTGACTCTTTTGTTCAATATTTGCTCGCTTACCTTCTAAATGGGAGTGACTAGAAATAATTAGATAGGTTTGGTATTTTCTATTGTTTATTAGATCAACACAATTGTGAAAGAGAGCCATTCTCTTTGTCAAACTAATGGTATAGGAAGAGCTGTCAAATCAAAAAGAGAAGTTCAACCTCCATAGGTCAATTTTATACAAGTAAGATATTATTAATAAGAACGTATTTTCAGTCATTCAGTTTCAGGATAGACTGAAGTATTCTCATGTTCATGTGCAAAGCCTGGCATGATGCCGCTTCTTTAAAACATGTTGTCTTTATGTTTTTAATACCCTCACAGCTGGCTGCACATGTAAAACGTATTCTACTGAATGGCTGAAAAGCTCTGGAGGCTTTTCAGTGTTTCTAATATTCACATTATGTTCTTATATACAGGGTAAACTTTAACTGGATCTTTTCTAAAGAATTACAGATTATGCCTCAACAGGAAATTTTAATCTCCTCTGTTCTTTTATTTTTGGTGACTATTATAAAATTTACATTGAGCATTCAGTCACATCATAAAACATGTTCCCGCCCCCACTCCTTAAACATTGCCCTTAAAGCTCATGCTATATAAGCTATAGGAAATAAATTACATCTTTTAGAGGAAACTTCTAAGGAATGATAATCTCAGTAAGGACTATATCAGCTACTGTTAGCTCTCGGTAGTTAAAAGAGTAGATTAATGCTTACACAAGTCCCAGTGTAAGTTGACATTACCACCTGCCAGCCTGTGCCAAAGGACTAAATCAGAATTTCCAAAACACCTGTGGTCCAGAAGTGGATGACTTCCTGTATGCTTATTGATGCCTTTGGTTCTGAAGGGATAAAAATTAGTTATGCAAGACTAAGTGAAATTGATAACAAGATTTCAATTGGTTTTTGGTTTTTGGTTTTTGGTTTTGAGATGGGGTCTCATTCTATCACAATCACAGCTCACTGCAGCTTCAACTTCCCAGACCCAAGGAATCCTCCCACTTTAGCCTCCCTAGTAGCTGGGACCACAGATGGATACCACAATGCCTAGTTCCTTGTTTGTTGTTGTTGTTGTTGTTGTTGTTGTTTTCTGGAGAGACGGAGTCTCCCTCTTGCCCAGGCTGGTCTCAACCTCCTGAACTCAAGTATTCTTTCTGCCTCAGCCTCCTTATGACTGAGATTATAGGCATGAGATACCACATGTGGCTTAATTGGTATTTTTAACTGAAATATTGATGGTATTGTTTATAATGTTCAAAATTCTGATGGTCATCTGGAAAAAGACTTTTTCCTTCTTTTTCGTATATGTTATACATACATGAAAAAGAAGGAAAATAAATTTATGCAAACTGGAATAAAACACTTTTATAATTTCCTCTAACTCACCATTCAGAATTTAAAGAAAGGTGTTCTATGAGAAATATTAAAATAAATTATAACCCTATGAAGCAAAGGATAGTTTTAGAATATTAATGCTTATTGATAATTTTGTCTGAAAAACTTTCAAAATGTATTCAAAAACACTCAAAATGCTATAAACCCTATAATAATGTACTCTATATTTGTGAAAATTTTTACTCATACTTCTTACCAGGATAAAATCAGGTAAAATATGTAAGAAATATCCCATTTAAAGGTAAATCTTATTAACCAAGACAAGTCCACAGTTAAATAAAAAGGACAGTGTATAAATAATGCCTACAAAATCATTTCAAGACATTTCTCTGCACCTACTCTGTAGCTTATGAAGCTTATCCTTCATGTAGTAAAGACATCACTTTCTTGAAAATCAGAAACATCAGTAAACTTAGGGATCTCAAATTTAGATTTGAGGAGAATTTCCCTATAGTTAAAGGCACTAAGGGTAAACTCTAAAAGAGGCAAATTGAATGGTTCTTGGTTCTACTCCCAGGAGTACAGGAACTGGTGAAAAAACAAAATTATTTATAATGCAATAAATGTGACTTGAAAAATGTCACCAGGGGATCTGCAAAGCTAATAAATAAAAGTAAATTCACTAATCTTAATAACATATAATTCTATCTATGTTAAACACTGTAACAAGAATGCCTTTGAATATGTATCAATCTCCAAGTCAAGAAAACAGTTCTGAAGGAGGAATACATAAATTAATACTATTAAATCAAAATATTAGAAAGCAAACTTTTGTGGTCAAATTCTTAGGGATGAGGACTATGACTACTGCTAGGGTCTGACTTCTCTCTTTCCAACTTACTTTTTTTTTTAATTAAATCTTTTCTAAGATATGATTTATGATTTAGAGATAAGTCTTGAAAAGCAGAAGGTTTTTCTTATTATCCAACTCTACAAAGGTAACTAAAAGCAGCAGAGTCCTTCTGAAATACCTGTTTCCTGAAACAAGCTCTAAATGAGAGACAGCGGGTGTTTTGCTACACAAACCCCAGGAAATTTTGGTTTCATTTTGTTAACAAAATCAACCCAAAAATTATATCAAAAATTTTGATGGTCATATAATAATATAAATGCTCTGATTTTTCTGTTAGCCTACTTGAAAGCTAAATGCCCTTGCATAATATCTTTATGAAAACCACTCAACAATCAGAATTACTTATTAGGATTTATTTGTAATATGTAAAAATAATTTGTCATTAGAGTTATTTGTACCCATATTTATATTGTTAATTGTACCCATATTTATATGTATGCATATAAATATGGGTACAATTTCCCACTATATGAAAATCAACGTATTCCCACATTCCTGCCATGTCTTCTATGATGACTCCTATTGTGCTGATTTTACCACCTGTTGTAGGCAGACTAATGCCCCTTCCACCCAAAGATGCCCATGTCTTAATCTCCCACTGGTGAATATTTTAGGTTATATGGCCAAGAGAAATTCAGGTTGTCAATGAAATTGAGGTTGCTAATCAGCTGACCTTAAAATAAGGAAATTTTTTTATATATCTGGGTGGACCAATCTAATAACAGGTGGCGGATAAGTCAAATTCAGAGAGATATTTGAACGTGCTATGCTGCTGGCATTGAAGGTGGAGGAAGCAGCCATAAGCCAAGGAATGTAGGTGGTCACTAGAAGCTGGGAAAAGTAGGAAATAGATTCTCTCTAAGAGACTTCAGGAAGAAATACAGCCCTGGTGACACCTTGATTTAGACCAAGGGGACCCATTTCAGACTTCTGAAGTCAAGAACTGCATGATAATAAACATGTATTATTTTACCACTAAAGTTGTGGTTATTTATTATAACAGGTATAGCAAATTAATACACTTCAGTATTTCCGATAGCCATTAGAATCATAGCCCAACTCCTTCCCATGTCCTAAGAGGTATTGCATAAACAAGTCCCTCCTTCCCATCTCTTGGCATCTTGCCACATTCCTCTCTTGGTTACTCTGCTCGAGCAATGTCAGCATTCTCTCATTTCTTTGAATGTGTCAAATTCTTCCAGCAGAGGATGTTTGCACTTGCCACTTCTTTGTCTAGATTGTTTTTACCCCTACTCTTTGCTAGAATGGCTCTTTCTCATTCTTCAAGTTGTGGGTATATGTCATTTTACACTAAGGCATCTGTGGCCACTCTTAAAATATCGCTCTCACACACACACACACATACACAGAGCTCTTCTTGTATTTTTATTATTCCTTTTTTTCTGCCTTCATTACTATTTGATATTCTCTTCTTCAGTTGTTTGTTTACCTTTGTTTCTCACCCCTGCTTGAATGTAAGCACCACAAACATGGAAACAAAATTGTTTTCTTTTGAAAGCCCGGAAAATAAAATGGACTCTTATGAAAAGCTCTATAGTTATTGAAGAAAATAAGCAGAGTGCTTTAACAATACCAAACAACTTGTGGTTATCAAAATATTGTATTTGTATTAGTCCATTCTCACATTGCTATAAAGAACCGCCCAAGACTGGGTAATTTATAAAGACAAGAGGTTTGATTGAGTTACAGTTCTACATGGCTGGGGAGGCCTCAGGAAACTTACGATCATGGCAGAAGGGGAAGCAGGTACATCTTACATGGTGACAGGTGAGAGAGCAAGCAAAGGGGGAAGAGCCCTGTATAAAACCATCAGATCTTGTGAGAACTCACTCACTATCATAAGAACAGCATGGGTGAAACTGTCCCCGTGATCCAATCACCACCCACCAGGGCCCTCCCTAGATACCTGGGGATCACAATTGGAGATGAGATTTGGGTGGGAACGCAAAGCCAAATGATATCAGTGTTCACTCTTGCCTATATGCCTATATAGAATTCATTCTTTCTTGTTCCCCTTGCTTGCTAAGACAATGCCAATGTGTTCTTTAATATTTAATTTTAATGTGTATCATCTGTGTGAAGATTTTGGCGACTGTCTTCATTCTTATTTCAGTATCCATTGCTATGTGAAAATCCATCCCCAAACACAGTGGCTTAAAACACTCATAGTTTATTATTTCTGAAGTATCTCATCTTTATTAGGCTTAGCTTGGCGGTTCTCTTCTCTGTGTATGGTCATGCACTTAGCAGCATTGAACTTAGAAGTTGGACTGACTGATCTGGGGCTAAAAGAACAAATAAGCCTTTACTAAATGGTCTAGTGACTTGACACTCCTTCGTGTGTTCACTCCACTTGGCTAGCGTGGGCTTCCTCAGAGCATCATGGTTTCAGACTAGTTCCCCTTCTTATATGGCAGCTAATTTCAAGAGAGAGCATGAAATATATCAGGCTTCTTAAAATCAAAACCCAGAATGGAACTGGCACAATGATATATCTGCCACATTCTATTGGCCAAAGAAAGCAACAAATACAGCCCAAATTTAAAAACAGTTATGATCATTCATTTGGACTCAGCCACAGAGTGCCCAGATATCTTTTCAAACATTATTCTGGGTATGTATGTGGTGTGTCTGGATGAAATTAACATTTGAATTGGAGTAAAGGATGTTACTCTTTCTAACGTGGGTGGCCTTTATCCAATCAGTTCAAGGCCTGAATGCAATAAAAAGGCTGACCCTTCCTTGAATAAGAGAAATTCCTCCTATCTGCCTATGTTTGAGCTGCCACAACAACTGTTTTTCTTGCCTTTGGACTCAAATTGAAATATCAGCTTTTCCAGGACCTCAAACCTTCCAGCCTTTGTACAGGAAGTATAGAAACTACACCATTGGCTTCCCTGAGTCTCTAGCTTGGTATTCATCATGCAAATCTTGGGACTTTACAGAGTATGTCATTGCAGAGTACATAATTGCATGAGAATTTCACACACATGCACACACATACATATACACACAAGATATACATATAGTTATAAAAGGTACATGTAATAAGACTATCTACATAAAATGGTTTACTCTGTCTTTGAAGAGCAACAGCATCTAGTGCTCCCCTGTTATGCCATTCACTACATACTCCTACAATCTGGTGACTTACGTATCTTTTCTACTGCATTTTTAATACTTTAAGAGGGGAGATAACACTCATTTATCACCATATGTCCAGCATTTAACCTCAATATAGTATTTAATGATACTTGGTGAATGAGTGAATGACTAAATAATAAATGTACTCTATATTTATACATTTTTATTCTTACTTTTATAAACTTTACAATTCCTTTTTAACTTCTATTCAGTTACTATATACTGTAAGAAATACACTACACTATTTCTCTAGTACACCGTTTCTACCTTTAAGATATTTAAATAATTCAGAATAATATAGGACCAATAATATATGATTGTTATTGTGCAGTATCTCTTTTTTATTTGAGCAAAAGAAAGATAACCTGGTTCTAACTAACAGTATTATCCTATAGAACATTTTTTGAAATAAAATTTAAATTATAAAATTATTTTTATACTTAGATAAATTTTAAAATCACATTAAAATAGATATATTTTTTTAAATCTATGAAAGAAGATTATATTCTTTTCTACAGATTTTGTGCTTAATTGATCCTTCTTTGTCTGAAAATATTAGCTATCCAGTGTCAGAATTATCACGGAGTGTAAAGACTTCAGTGCATCTCTCTTATAAAGACTGTGTCTGAGCTAACATTCCTCCTACCTCATTCTATCCCCTCACACTGTGACCTCTGCATCTTTAACAAAGAAAATATAATAAAAGACAATTTTAGAGCTTTGGAAGGGCCTGAAGTTTGCTTTATCAAAGACAATACTGGCAACTTTCCAGAAACCTGGAGGCCATGGCTCATCTGCAAATCATGTACATATATTTGCATGAATTTTATTTTGATTAGTAGCCTCAACCCATGATGATACTTAGGATGAATGAAGTATTTTACATATATGAATAAATGAAGACAATTTAGTAGTCTTACTGCTCATGGCTGTATTTTCCCTATTTCTTAACTCTAATTCCCCTCATCCATCCCCTTCTTCTTATTCCTTTTCTTTAAATTCATATGGGTGTTTCTTTTCTTTTCTTTCTTTTTTTTTTTTTTTTTTTTTTGTTTGCTTATGTTCTCTTTTTAGCATACTGATTCTGCATTGGTGGTGGGAAGCCCTGCTATTGTGTTTTATTGATTCATTTGACCTAGATCTACTATAACCAAAATTATTATGACTTAGTGATACAAAGTTAAGTTTTTGTTTTATCTCAACTGAAATAAGTTGGCATCTTTTTTGGGCTGAGTCAGTGAAGTACACAAACTTTGATAACTGTGCAATTTTGTTTTGAAGTATTTGTCCTTAAGGTGGTCCATAAACTAAAATATAATTTTAGGGACAAATATATAAAAGCTGCATATAAATGTGCTAAAAGTACTGGCAAGGGAGAATTACTATTTTATTAACAGCTTTTAATTTTCCTGAAACTTTGTATTGAAATAATAGAAAATTCTTGAGAGTATGAGGAGTGATTAAATAGTGGTTAACTAATTTTATGATCAACAATGTAAGTCTGTAAACATTACCAAAAAAATCCTTATGCACTTAATGTAGTCAATGACTGATAAAGAAAATGATTTTTCTCTGTGTATTCAATACATATTATCCCCAGAGGATGAAAGGCAATCAATTCTAGATTTGGGAAAACAAAATTGTTTCTTCCTTACCTTGCTAATTCATTTTGTGTTCTTTTCTCTTTTTCATTCTTTTCTCTCTTATTTTATTCTTCTACACTCTAACACAGTTAATTTCTTTCCAGGCCAGGTGCAGTGGCTCATGCTTGTAATCCCAGCACTTTGGGAGGCTGAGGCTGGTGGATCACCTGAGGTCAGGAGTTCGAGACCAGCCTGACCAACATGTTGAAACCCTGTCTCTACTAAAATGCAAAAATTTAGCTGGGTGTGGTGGTGCATGCCTATAATCCCAGCAGTAAGCTGAGATTGCACTATTGCTCTCCAGCCTAGGCAACAAAAGCGAAACTCTTTCTCAAAAAACTCTTTCTAGTATTTTAGCATAGTCAGATCTTACACCAGCAATAATATATTTATGTTTGTATTAGTTATTTCTGAGTAGAGCCTAGTTTATTTATGAGGAATAATATTTATTTATGCCTCTTGTATTTGGAGCAATGGAAATACATAAGAAATTATTTCAGAATATGATTAATGTCTCCCATTTACAATAGTAAAGATGGTAATTCAGTTATAAATATTTAAAGTTAAAAATCCACAAATATTATACAGAACTCAATGTTACAAAGTAATAGAAATATTACTGTGAATATTACTTTAGGAATTTAGGTTCACATGAATATGGAATTTGGATCAATTGGTGTTTGATTACAGAAGAAATTGACAAGGAGAGATATCGAATAAAGAATTTATTATGAGGTAATCCTTTATACAATTATGGGCTCTGATGAGGAAGACCATGGAGAGGCTGTTGCCTCTGCATTGGTAATTGCACCTGAAGTCTTGTTGGTTGTCAGACTCAACCTTTGGGAAGGACAGCTGTGCTGGATAGAGCAGAATTGAGTGGAGATAAACTAGGACTCATCAGGATAAATTGGAACTCATTAGGATAAATTAGAACTCAACTCTGATTTTCACAACCCCTAACCTGGCCTAAGTAACCTGCAGGAGAATGTAGTGCCCTTTGTCACACCTTTGTCACAGAGTTGCTAATGTACTTTTTCCAGAACTTGAAAATAGTGAAATAGAAGATTCAATAGGATCTGAAGGGCTTGTCAGCCTGGCTGCTGCCACATACCAACAAGATAAGCTAGCACATGCCCAAAAACATGAGAAAGCTAAAGCAATGTCTAGTCCCCCACACTGACTTTCAGAAGGTCCACCTTCTGCTTCACTTCTGCCTTCTGAATTTTATGCAGATTTCTCTTGCAGCCTGCCCTATCCAGGAACCATACCAGAAGAGCACTCAGAGAAAAGTAGTTTCAGCTTAACCTAAGCTGATACAGAGAAATACATCACCATCAACCTTTTGTCTACTTTTCATACATATGTACTTCTCTGAATTATACCTATCATACAAATAAAGATAATATTTGAATCACACTTCTGACAAGTACCATGCAACCTACTTTGTGCAATTAATTGCATTATAAACTTTTCTCCAGAAAAACACACAAGTCCCTTTATCAATGTTAGGGTGGTTTTACTTTTCTTCTAGCTGACACCTTCTTCCCTTTCAATATTCCATCACTTTAATTTTGGAATTTGATACAAAATATTTATTTGGATTTATAGGGTACATGTGATATTTTATTACATGTACAGAATGTGTAACAATCAAGTCAGGGTATATAGGGTATCATCACCTCATATATTTATTATTTCTTCGTGTTGGGAACATTTCAAGTCCTCTCTTCCAGCTCACCAAATGGGCCTAATAGACAGAATACATTTCATCCAACAGCTTCATAATATACATCTTTCTAATTAGTAAATAAAATAGTGTCTAGGATAGGTCATATGTTAAGCCACAAACTGAGTGTCAAGAAATTAAAAAAATAGAAACTATGCCAAGTATTTTCTCAAATAATAATGTAATAAAACTATAAATCATTAACAAGAAAAAAATCTGGAAAGTATACAAACACATGAAAATTAAACAGCATGATCCTGAAGGACCATTGAGTCAATGAAGAAATTAAGAGAAAATCAAAAATTTTCTTGAAAAAAATAAAAACTGAAACATAAAATACCAAAACCTATGAGATACAGTAAAAGCAGTGCTAAGAAAAGTTTATAATAATCAATGCATACATCAAAAAAGTAGAAATATTCAAATAAATCTGATGATATACTTCAAGGAACCAGGAAAGCAAGAATGAACCAAATTCAAATTAGTGGAAGGAAAGAAATAATAAATATCAGAATAGCATGGAGTCGGGGATTGGAGAGAGATAGCATTAGGAGAAATACCTAATGTAGATGACGGGGCAATGGATACAGCAAACCTCCACTATGGCACATATATACCTATGTAACAAATCTGCACGATCTGCACATGTACCTCAGAACTTAAAGTATAATAAATAAATTTTTAAAAAAGAAAGAAAGAAAATCATGAGGACACTCAGGCAGCCCTATGGAGAGATTCACATGCAATACAATCTCTATTAAAATGCCTGTGTCATTTTTCAGAGAAATAAATAAAACCATCCTAAAGTTTGTATGGAACTAAGAAGGATCCCAAATGGCCAAAGCTGTTCTGAGCAAAAAGAACAAAACTGGAAGCACCACGCTACTTTACTTCAAAATATTTTACAAGGATATAGTAACCAAAGAGCATAGTATTGATATAAAAATAGAACATAACAGTGAAATAGAATAGAGAACCCAGAAATAAATCCACATATTTACAGCCAACTAGTTTTCAACAAAGGTGCCAAGAACACGTATTGAAGACAGGACACTCTCTTCAATATACTATGCAGGGAAAACCAATGAAACTAGACTACTATTTCTCAGTGTTTATAAAAATAAACTCAAAATGGGTTAAAGACTTAAATGTATAACTGAAAGCTCTAAAATTACAAGAAAAAAAAAAGGAAGGGAAAATACTTCAGGGCATTGTTCTAGGCAAAGATTTTATGTCTGAGACCTTAAAAGCACATGTAAAAATCAAAAAGCATCCAAATAAGACCATATTGAACTAAAAAGCTTCTGCACAGTAAAGGAAGCTATCAGCAAAATCGAGAGACAACATGCAGAATCAGAGAAAATATTTGCAAACTGTTCATCTAACAAGGAACTGATAATCCAAAATATACAAGGTACTCAAACAACTCAATAGCAAAAAACAAGTAATCCCATTAAAATGTGGGCAAAGGACATTTCACAAAAGAAGACACACAAATGGCCAATAGGTATATGAAAAAAATTTCAACATCACGAAGTATCAAAGAAATGCAAATGAAAACCAAAATGAGATGTTATCTTACCCCAGTTAGAATGGTCATTATTGGCCCGGCATGGTGGCTCATGCTTGTAATCCCAGCACTTTGGGAGCCCAAGGCAGGCGGATCACTTGAGGTCCAGAATTCGAGACCAGCTTGACCAACATGGTGAAACCCCATCTTTGCTGAAAAAAAAAATTAGCTAGATGAGGTGATGGGCACCTGAAATCCCAACTACTCTGGAGGCTGAGGCAGGAGAATTGCTTGAACCCAGGAGGCAGAGATTGCAGTGGGCCAAGATCTTGCCACTGCACTCCAGCCTGGGTGGCAAAGCAACACTCCATCTAAAAAACAAAAAATGGTAATTAGTAAAAGGACAAAAAAAAAATAACATGTTCGCAAGGTTATGGAGAAAAAGGACCTCATGCACTTTTAGTGTGAATGTAAATTAGTACAGCCACTATTGCAAACAGTATGGAGATTTCAAAAAAAAAAAGTAAAACCAAACACCACACGTTTTTACTCATAGTCAGGTGATGAACAATGAGAACACGTGGGCACAGGGAAGGGAACAACACTCACTGGGTTAGGTAGCGGGGTGGACGGGAGGGGAGGCAAGGGACAGCAGCGAGGCGGGGAGGATGGGGAGGGATAACACCAGGAGAAATGCCTGATGTAGGCGACGGGGGTGGGGAGGGGGGATGGAGACAGCAAACCACCACAGCACGTATGTACCTATGCAACAATCATGCAAGATGCAGGATGTGCACATGTACCCCAGAGCACAAAGTACAATTGAAAAAAAAAAAGTAAAAATACAACTACCATATGATCTGAGAATCCCACTATTGGATATTATTCAAAGAAAATAAAACGAGTTTATCAAAGGGATACCTACACCCCTATGTTTATTGCAATATTATTTACAATAGCAGAGAAGTGGAATCAACCTACATGTTCATCAATGGGTGAATGGATTGTTTTATACGTGGCACACTACTTAGCCATAAAAAGAATGAAATTGTATCATTTGCAGGAACAGTGATGGAATTGGAGGTCATTATGTTAAGTGAAATAAGTCAGATGCAGAAAGACAAATATGTTCCCAGGCATATGTGAGAGCTGAAAAAGCTGATCTCATGTAGGTAGACAGTAGAATGATATAATAGACACCAGAGCTGGAAAGGAGGAGTGGTAGGAGGAACAAATACACAGGTACTGGGTCCAAACATACAGTTAGATAGAAGAAATAAATTCTAATGTTTAATAGCAAAGTAAGGTAACTACAGTTAACAACAATGCATTATATATTTTAAACTTTCAATTCTGAGAAGATTGGATTAGTAACCAACTTTCCTGATTCTGTTGTAATACTCCACTGAATTTAATCACAGGACAAAAATAGTAATAGGCTCTCCAGGAAATCTCCTGCATTTCAGACTTAGTTCTCCTTACCTCTATTATGTAATAGCAACCCAAGTTTCCCTTGATAGTCATGATTAATCACTCACCAATAAAATAAACCTCTTCTTGGCCTGTTGATTCACTGGTATGAGGAAGGCAGGTGGCCAATCTGGCAATGTTAACTCCCTGTTTAATGAAACCATTGCTATGTCCCCTAATAGAAGTATTTCTTCCTTGGGAACAAGTCTAATAGAACCCACAGTTATGTAGATAGAAAAAAAATGTTTCCACTAGGGGAACACTAGACATAGCAGTAAAAAAAAAAAAAAAAAAAATTACTTCAGTTTTCATCTCTTGATCCCTGGAGCCATTAATTTTGGGTTTGAGAGAAAAAGCAAAGACACCTTGAAAAACATTACCTTGGCCTCATGAACTATTGCCACCCAGCTGGTGCTGTAACTCAATTATCAAAAATTTATTTCAATATCCAATGGGATAACATGGTGAAGTTAATTGGTTGGATAAGCATAAGCCCATTGACACACTGTTTGCTGTAAAATGAATGTCTGTTTTAGTGTAAACGAAGCATTGCTCCTTACTTGATGGAAGAGGGTCTATGTAATCAACTAATGTCAGATAGCTCGCTGATCTTCCAAGATTAGTGCCTTATTAGAGATTCAGTTTTGCTCTCTGCTGCTGGAAGATTAGGAACTCAGAATGACTGCCACTATATTGACCGTGGTAAGTGAAAGCCCATGTTGCTGTTTCCATGCATTGCGATTCTGTTATGGCCTTGGAAAGCAACATGGGCAGACATGCATAGAATGAGGCATTGTATCCACTGAGTGTCCTCAGTGAGTAATCATATGGAATTTAATATTTTCATACCTCATATTCCACCCCGAAAACTTTTCCTCACACAAGGAGGTCTGAGGAAAAGTTTTGCAATCACATTTCTTAGACGTCTAACCATCTTTCCTTCTAGAAGTCTCTAAATCTTTCCTTCTAGAAAAAACGAACAACAGTTGTACTCCTTAAAGTTCTGCCTCTGAAAGTTTCCTTTCACTGCTCTTCCTCAAGGCAACACCAGAATGGGGCTGTAATGCTTAGTAAAACTATGTAATTTATGAATACCCACCTTCATCATATAAGACCCCTTCAGTAATTAATTTATCCTCTTTGTGCTTAAGTTTCCTCATATGAAAAAAATTAGAATTAAAACAGCATTTACATCTGCAAGGTTACTGTGAAAGATCAATAATATTATGTGTGTAAATAAGACTGCCTGGTACTTGATACAGGCTCAACAAGTGCTAACTGTCTTCATTAAATCATCACCATAATTTTGTTTTTTTACTAAAATTTAGTTTTAAACTATGATTATTTAACTTTATATTTGTGTATTTCTGTTTTTTGCATGATTGTAAATTCTTAAAGATCGTATTTTATACTTTTGGAATATTGAGAATACCAAGAACAGAATCTATGATTACTGACTAATATGTAAGTGTTGTATTTAATACACTTGGCTCAATGTACTAGAAATATTAGAATGTTTAGATAGAGAGAAATACAATTATGTTTATATTATATATTATACAAAAACATATTATCCCCTAGGTACTACTGTTTTATTCATGGCAATATCCCTAGAGTCCAGGGCAAGGGTTGGTTCTAACTAAGGACTAAATAAACATCTGTTGAATAAATGATGATGTGTAGTGTTTTGCAAGATTTGAGGCAAAATTGGAAAGTCACACCATGAATAGTTGAGTCTTTCATTTTGGGCTACCAATCCCTGCCTTGTTCCTTCCTGATACCAGGTAGCAATATTAGGGATTTGGGCAAGTAGGTAGAAATCTCTCTACCAACTTGAAGCCTTTTCAGAGATATAGATACATAAACACATACATATTCATTCAAACATGCAACAGCATACACGTGTACTTACACACAAATGTGTAGGTAATGTAGATGAAAGATTTTTATAACAAATGAGTAATATGTAATGTAGTATTTTATTGAGAGAGGAAAGATTGCTGAGACTGAAGATTTAAAAGTAAGAATTAAGGAGGTACAATTTGAACCAGTACTTGAAGGAATTTGAAACCAAAAAGAGGCAGAGAGTTCTTGGAGGCAAGAAAATAGATAAGCAAAATAATTGGAAGTGGAAATTGTTATAGTTTCAAAAATGCGTTAAAGAAGAGGTTTTGCACTGAAGGATAGTCAAGATTCATAGTTAGATCTATCATTGCCTTTTACATTTAAATACACTCACTGTGACATTAGTGAGAAGCACCCAAAAGCGATCCAGCCCTGTCTGCTGTGCTCTGTGTGCTCTTCTCACTGCTTCTCAGCTACATGTCTGTATTCGGATATCATATCCATCCAAAGAGTCCAATACACACAGTCATATACACAGCACAGCACGTTGGGTTGACACATATTGTGGCTACTCACACAGCCAAATTTATTTGGATCCCAGATTGTAGACAATATAAAGACCTAGCAAACATCCCTCCCAGAATAAAAACAGTAAATCTTCAAGATTGGAATGAAATAAAGGACTATGTTGTTAGTCCATAGGATTTTCATGAAAAATAAATGTTATTTATTATAACAACTCTAAACTTTATTTATTTATTTATTTATTTTTGAGATGGAGTCTCCCTCTGTCGCCCAGGCTGGAGTGCAGTGGCATGATTTCGGTTCACTGCAACCTCCCTCTCTCAGGTTCAAGTGATTCTCCTGCTTCAGCCTCCTGAGAAGCTGGGACTACAGGTGTGCGTCACCATGCCAAGCTAATTTTTGTATTTTTAGTAGATACACGGTTTCACCGTGTTAGCCAGGATGGCCTTGACCTCCTGACCTCGTGATCTGCCTGCCTTGGCCTCCCAAAGTGCTAGGATTACAGGCCTGAGCTACCATGCCCGGCCAGCCCTATCTTTTATATTTTACTTATTCTTCAATTTGAACTCATTTCAAAACAAAGGGGGCAAAAAAGAGAAAAATTGTTTATCCTTTTTTATCTTCTTTCTAAATGAGTGCTGCCAATTTATTTCCCATTTTGAGTTTTTTTGTGACTACCATGAAGAGTGAAGGGAGTTTCTCTGTAATACAGTGTTCTGTACACTGTGTCCTGCCTATGACATAGAATGTTTCATAATGGTGATCCATTATGACATAAATAATTGTCTGAAATTTCAGTCTACAAAGCCTGAAACTGTGAAGGTACAATTAGATTGCCCAGGGACATCACAAAATTAAATGAAAGCTGGTTTGAACTTAGCTGTCTATTTAAAGTTTGGCCAGCAAACAACCAACATGGAAATGAAACACAGAGATATACGTAAAACAGATGAGACTACACCATCAAAGCTCCTGAACTAGCTCTAGGTTCTCAGGTAGGTGGGTATCTGCTGTGTAATTTGCCCAAATTCTACAGCTTTCCCTCAGAAACAGCTTTATAAGTTTGTTATTTATTTCAGAAGTTGGCTGATACCCAAATGAAAATCGTCAACATTTAGCTAATGAGTTTAAACTGAAGTGAAAATGAGTTGGGGTAATCACATTTGGTTTGGTTATGATTGAGAACACCTGCAGAATGCAAATTCTTGACTTAAAAACATACTTTGAAACTGATAGCTTTAAATATCACTAGGGTATATATTCCAGCACGGCAAGGCCCTGCTTATACAGCAGTTATAATTATCAGATCCTGCTTTTAGAATGTTGGCCACTGCCATCATCCCTGAGGACCTATATCCTTTTTAAAGTACTTAGGATGGTAGAACCAAAGAATGTCAGATCTGGAAAAATAAGGTTAGTGTTTATTTAGACCTCATTTTAGAGAGGGGCAAATTGTCACCCTAAGAAGTTTAGAATTGCACTACGTAAAAAAAGTCCTAAGAAGGTGGAACAGAATTCCTTGGAAATTCTAGGATAGTGATTATTTTGGTAGATTGCAGGTTCCTAAAATAAGGAGGCAGCTGCTTTGAGATAAGACTTCCTGGTGGAAGTCATTGGGATTTGGGTGGTTTGCCAAGGCCAGGCCAATGACAAAAATGAGGGTTTAATTTTTATAGAAACTTGCTTTTCTTACTGTAATGCCCTTCGTTTTTTTCCTAAATATTGTGTCCAATATGACTACAAGCTATCCAGTGGAAGGACTTCCCAGTTTTCTGGATGGGAATAAAGTCAAGTGCACATACCCCCACACTAGTGAGGTTGGTATATGTTTGAAAGCTCATGATAGATTTTAAGGAAATAGACAAATTTATCCTGCACCCTAATCTAAATTGTATCTTTTGCATTGTCAACTTTTTGCCCTGCCAAGCCCTCTTTTCAGAAATGCTTTCACAGAGGAAAAGTGACTAACTAGAATGTCATCTTGTCTTCATCACCTTCTTTTTTCCTTGCTCTGTTATTTGGTCCACAAATCTAGCCAAAAAACCACTGAAATGCTTTCAGTCATTTGTCTTACAAACTATGCTACCCTGAGGAATTGTTTATAAACTTCCTTGCACATATTTGTAAGTTTATTTCTAAGCTACTCTTAAAAATAGATCAAAAGTTAAGATCATTCAAAATCTTAACTACAGTCAAAACTTCAGTAAATATTTTACCTGTTTATATTTCACTAACAATACATAAGAGTTAGTCCCTGTTACCCTTCCCACATTTGTATATCCATATTAACACAGTGTGTTTTCTCTCATTATCAGTGTTTGAGCTATATTCCTATATTTTATGCTTCTGAATGCCTTTTCACATCGTCTGTTCATTTTTCTAAACTTCCTTCACAAAAGACTAGTTAAATACATCCTGTGTAAACATTCAATGAAATCACGGGCAGTCATCTAATACAGGAATTGTTAAAGATGTCAAATAGTGTGTGTAATATGCTGACATCAGTTTTCTCAGGAATATATATACGTCCAGGCTTGTATGAGCGGAAAGTATCTCTGAAATGATCTACATGAAACTGGAAAGCATGCTTGCTTCTGAGATGACATATGATGAATTCAGAGGCAGGGCTAGGAGGAAAATTTTATTTTCACAATGTCATCTGGTAAGTTTTGATTTTACCATATATATATATATATATATATATATATATATATATATATATAGTTACCAATTTAAATTAAAAAAGTAATATCCACAAAACTGGAAAAAAATGGCATACAAAATGGAAATAATGAGAAGTAAAATAGGGTGAAATCAAAGAGCTGTCAGTGAATCTTTCTCCAAGCAGCCAGTGGTACCTAAAAACAGATTGTTGGATGTGACTGTCAATGAAGAGCCAGAGGGCAATGTGATCGGTGCCTGCTGTGTTGGCATCCATATCCTAGGGTGACTGGTAATTCCAGTCTCCCAGGTCGACTCCTCCTCACCCTTGCAGAAACCCTGAGGCATGCAAGTAGCACAAAGTGTTTCAAAGGCCCAGCTAATAGTGAATCTTTCTCAGAGAGGCAAAACAAAACAACAAAGTCATGTGCAATAACTTTGGTTGCTGTACTTGTCTAGAGATCACGTATCACTCTGGGTTATATTTTCAAATGAGATGAACACCATAATTGAAGTATAAATTATTTTTATAATAACATAAATAAATTAAAAGTACAAGGAATTTCAAACAAATATAAAAGGTGAAATCCCCTAGAATCCCACCTTACACAGATGTCAAATATTAATATTTTCATTTCTCATACATATGCATTTGTACATTATGTATTTTATATGCTCCATGTGTTTTAAATGTTTACATGTATATTAATTTTTGTATATTTACTTCATTGATTTTTTATTTTCTTTTTTATTTTATTTATTTATTTATTTTTGAAGACTGAGTCCATCCTTTATCCCCCAAAATGGAGTGCAGAGGCATGATCTCTGCTCACTGCGACCTCCACCTCCGGGATTCAAGCAATTCTTGTGCCTCAGCCTCCCAAATAGCTGGGATTACACTCACCTGACACCATGCCTGGCTAATTTTTTATTTTTAGTAGAGAGAGGGTTTCACCATGTTGGCCAGGCTGGTCTCGAACTCCTGATCTCAGGTGATCCACCCACCTTGGCCTCCCAAAGTGCTGGAATTACAGGGGTGAGTCCCCGCTCCTGGCCTCATTTAGTTTTACATTCTCGAGATAATTTTTTTTTAAAAAAACCATATTTACAAGTAGATACAACCAGTTATCTAAGCAAATGCTTTTAGAAGCAAAATTTAGTTCTCCTTGAGAGGTCCTTCACATCTTGTCAGTTGTATTCCTAGGTATTTTATGCTCTTTGTAGCAGTTGTGAATGGGATTTCACTCATGATTTGGATCTCTATTTGTCTATTATTGGTGTATAGGAATGCTTGCAATTTTTGCACATTTATTTTGTATCCTGAGACTTTGCTGAAGTTGCTTATCAGCTTAAGGAGATTTTGGGCTGAAAAAATGGGGTTTTCTAAATATACAATCATGTCATCTGCAAACAGGGACAATTTGACATCCTCTGTTCCTATTCAGATACACTTTATTTCTTTCTCTTGTTTGATGACCCTAGCCAGAACTTCCAATACTATGTGGAATAGAAGTGGTGAGAGAGGGCATCCTTGTCTGTGCCAGTTTTCAAAGGGAATACTTCCAGTTTTTGCCCATTCAGTATGATATTGGCTGTGGGTCTGTCATAAATAGCTCTTCTTATTTTGAGATATGATCCATCAACTACAAACCACTGCTGAAGGAAATAAGAAAGGACATAAACAGATGGAAAAACATTCGATGTTCATGGTTAGGAAGAAGCAGTGTCGTGAAAATGGCTATACTGTCCAAAGTAATTTGTATATTCAATGCTATCCCCATCAAGCTACCGGTGACTTTCTTCACAGAATTGGAAAAAAAAACACCTTTAACTTCATATGGAACCAAAAAAGAGCTCACATAGCCAAGACAATCCTAAGCAAAAAAAAAAAAAAAAAAAAAAAAAAAAAAAAAAA
>CAUYLG010032753.1:0-63345 GCA_963573385.1 Cacajao melanocephalus | reverse complement strand
TAATCCCAGCTACTCAGGAGGCTGAGGTGGGAGGGTTGCTTGAGGTGGAGGCTGCAATGAGCCATGATTGTGCCCCTGCACTCCAGCCTGGACAACAGAGCAAGGCCCTGAGGAAGGAAGGAAGGAAGGAAGGAAGGAAGGAAGGAAGGAAGGAAGGAGGGAGGGAGGGAGGGAGGGAGGGAGGGAGGGAGGGAGGGAGGGAAGGAGGGACGGAAGGAAGGAAGGAAGGAGGGAGGGAGGGAAGGAGGGAGGGAAGGAAGGAAGGAAGGAAGGAAGGAAGGAAGAATTCTACCAAACACAAAATCACTAACTATAAAGAAAAAGATAAATAACTTTGATTACATTAAAATTAAGAACTTCTTTTACCCCCCAAAAAACCGTAAGAAATTTAAAATGCAAGCCACAAGTTAGAAGATTTTTAACACATGTAACTCACACAGAATTTATATCCATAATATACAAAGAGCTCTTACAACTCAATATGGAAATGATAACCCATATCATATGATGCCCATATCAATGAGCATCTCATCAAGATGAAAGAACCACAAATAAACAGGACAGGATGCTCAGCCCATTACCTTTCAGGAAATGCAATTTGCAACTATAGCAAGACATCATCATGCCAGGCTTCACCCTCAATCAGAATGTCTGACAATCCTAAGTATAGGTGAGAATGTGACCCCGTGGAAACTCAGGCACTGGTGAGCCTGTGAATTGGACCAATCACCTTGGAGGATAACTCAGCATTATCTTGTAAAGCTGAATGTTCACTAGGCCAAGACCCAAAAACTGTGCATCTAAGTCTGTACCCAGTGTGATATGTCCAAGAGTGTCCACCAGGGAAATGTCCAAAACCATTTTAAAAACAGGAAAAAATATCCACAGTCAGAAAAAACTGATACGTAATTATGGCACATTCACACAATGGAATATTAGATAGAAGTGAAAATGAATGAAACAAAGCTACATGCAAGGATATGGATGAGTCTTTGAAGCAGAGTTTGAAGGAAGCAAGTTTGGAGACCATGTATAGTAGATGCCGTTTTCTCAAAGCTTTAAAACAGAACAAAACAAAAGCAAACCATAAACTGTTTATGGATACACTAATATAAAAAAAAAACACTTTTTATAAAAAAAAAAAAAAAAATAAGGCGGGGGGAAGTGGCTCACGCCTGTAATCCTAGCACTTTGGGAGGCTGAGGTGGGTAGATCACCTGAGGCTGGGAGTTCAAGACCAGCCCGGCCAACATGGTGAAACCCTGTCTCTAGTAAAAATACAAAAATGAGCTGGGCATGGTGGCGCACACTTGTAATCCCAGCTACTCGGGAGGCTGACGCAGGAGAATCACTTGAACCCGGGAGGTGGAAGTTGCAGTGAGCCGAGATCGTACCACTGCACTCCAGCCTGAAATGGAGAGAAATTCCATTTAAAAAAAAAAAAGCAATAATATACACAAAGTTCAAGTTAAGGTTTCATCTGGGGAGGAGGCAGAGAGATCGGGGGACACTCTCAGGCAGATGCAGAGTCCTTGGGACATTAAGTGGATGGCTACACGTGGGAGCTGATGTGACTCTTGTGTTTCACAGCATACTTTGCATAGACTTTTCTATGCATCAAATATCATATAACAACTATTAATAAAGAGAGAAAAATCTCCTGTATTCCTACATCCCACAGAAACAGTGGTTAAAAATAAACTCAGTCACACACATGCACTCTTACCTCCTTGACATCCCACATTCTCCGCCTCACCTCCATCCTGCCCTCAAGCACCCAGGGGAGCCTCTAATCACTGCCCTTCCACCTCCCACAGCATCCGAGGGACCCAGAAAGTCCAGCACTGGGTAAGGGATAGGTACCACCTACCCAGCCACCCCACTCACCCTCCACATCTTGTTGGTCTCCAGATCCTAAAATAGACCCAAGAAAAAGCCCAGTTCCAGAAGAGAAACCAAATCTCCCAGGATGGCAGACAGAGGGTACCCCATGTGCAGACATGGCTCAATTCCACAAACCCAATATGTGCCAGCCCCTGAGCAGAAACACCAGAGAAGGAGCCAGGCCCTGGCCAGATAGCACTATGAAAATACACTTCCCTGCTACATCCCCCAAGACTGGGCAGGAGGAGGGGGATCAGGAGTGGTGATGTCCTGCAGAACACCAGGACGCCTCCCAGGGTCTCAGGGCCATGGGATGCGCAGGCAGAACAGGAGCTTCCAGGGAAGGGGTTCCCCTTCATCCCTTCCTACCCACTCCATGCCAGTGGCTCTCCCCAGCACTCACCTCTGCAGCTCCTTCAGGGAGACTGTGACCTGCAGGCCATGGCCCAGGACATAGAGCGCAGCCAGAATGTCCGCCCACTGCACCATCTCCCCCAAGGGCCCGCCCTTCAGGACCCGAGGGCTGAACACGTCCCCGGACTCCTCCGTCAGGAAGCCGATGTGGACCAGGATCTGAGTTGGCGGAACACAGAGGGTCAGAAGGGAGGAGTGGCAGCTCTCAGCCCTGCCCCCAGGGAACTGGCCAGGAGACCAGCTGGCAGCAGATCCTGCCTCCAGGCTGAGCCCCAGCAGGTGCTTTCTGGCACCAGAGTGACCAGACCAGGCACTGGGAACACGGGCGAACGAGATGGTCACGTGCTTGCCCTCACAGAGCGTATGTTCCAGATGGAAGAGGTAGACAACAGTGAACACAGACAAGAGATAATTTCATGAAATGATAAGGACTCTGAAAGAAATAAAAGGGCAATGTGAGAGTCATGTAAATATGTACTGAGTGGATGAAGGAAGGGAGGGAGGAAAGGAGGCGGTAGGGGGAAGGAACAATGGAAGGATGAGCTAACAAAGCTCCCCAGAACATTCCCAACTTTCCAGGCCAATCCCATGATTTTTCTGCCTGACATGAACCAGATGTACACAGAATGCAGGACCCCTTGGCAGCTGGTCATTCTGTCCCAACTTTGAAAAGGGCCAGGGGCCACCACTACAGACATCTACCCCGACTCTGCCATCCCCACCCCTCTCTCCCTCTGATCAAATTCAGAGGCCCACTACAGCTTGTTTGAAGACCTATTCCGTGCCCACCCAGAAGCGGGCGCCCTGAGCTTTCTCAGATCCTGCAAGTGAGGGATCAGGGGCCACACACCTGCTTCTGGTCCCTCCAGGTGGCTCCCAGCTTCTGTGCCAGCCGCTGGGCAGCCAGCACCCACTGGGCTGTGAGCCTCTTGGTCCGCTTCTTCATGAAGATCAGGGACTCCTTCCCACTGCCCATCAGGTCCAGGAGGTGAGACAGGTTGCTTCGGAAAACTGCCTGGAGGGGGTCCAGACCTCAGCTCTCTCTGCCCCTCGACCAGCAACCACCATCATTCCCCACTGGCCAGGGGACAGGGCCTGGGACCCTCCCATGAGCCTGAGGCCTGCTCCAGCTTCTTCCGCACTTTCTAAGGGGCTCATCAGCCCCTGAAACCAGGGAGTCCTGCCCCCCGCTCAATACACCCTCCCCAGCCCAGCTCTGACCACGAACCCCAACCCTTCCAGGGAGGTGGCTGATCACAGCAGTTCCTGGGATCCCGGCCACGACAGGGAGGCAGGGAGGGTGGTGGTCACAGCCAGGACGCTGAGGGCAGGGGACAGATGGGGCCACCACAGCAACGGTCACCCTGAACCCATTAATTCAACTCTAAACCCCAGACGCATTGTCCGTCAAATATGATCGCACAAGAATGGCCAGAGCTTTAAGTGCAAATAAAGCGTCTGGACCCAGAAAGCCCTCAATAAGTGGCAGCTGCTATTACTACTATTCTAGTCCATTAAGGGGGCACCTCCAGGCCCCCCACCTGCCCCGCAAAGAGGCCCAGCTTGCTGGCATCTCAAAGAAGGCAGACAGGCCCCTGCAGGCTGTCCTCCCGTCTGCCCAGCAGGGTGGGCTGGGACCTGCCCACACATCTGGCACAGCCGCTCAGTCTCGTTACCCCAGGGCAAAGGTTTCTGCCTGCTGTCCCTGAGGATGTTCAGCCACGCCAGCCCCTCACCAGCCCACCCACCCCCCAGGCCCACCTGGACTTTGGGAAGGGGCTTGGATGCCCTCTGGGCAGCCGTCTGGTTCCTCCAGGGCAGTGGGGGGCAGAACCACTCGACCTCACTGAGGTAGATGAGGAAGGAACACTCGGTGCCGTCCACCCCAAAGAAGGCGTAGCAAGGGTCAGAGGTCCAGCGGGCACGCATCCACTGCAGAGAAGGCCAGGCTGGGCAGGGGGCCGGGCCAGCCCCACCGACCCCCAGGGGATCCCCTGCATGTGCACCCCCAGGGGCCCTGAGGTCCCCCAGGATGGGGACCACAAGGCCTGCCCTACTGATGCAACAGGGCAGAGAAGAGATTGAACCAGGACCTGCCGGAAGGACCCCAGAGATGGCAGGGGCAGGACCACCAGCCCTCAGGTCTGGAAAGAGGAAGGCCTGGGAGATAAAGCTGGCTTAAAGGTCTGGGGCAAAGAGGCAGGAGGCCTGGCTGTCTCCCTCTCCCTTTGGTCCCTGTCTCCCTGCTACTGGAGCAGGATTGGGCTAGAGGTCAAGGTCAGGGAACAGCCTCCAAGGCAGCCAGGGCTGGGGCCAGGGCAAGATCCACATGCAGTGATCCCAGATAGTCACCCAGGGAGCAGTCTGCAGCACCACCGCCCACCCCTTAGGGGGTTCAGAACCACTTCATACAGCCCGCGGTGGCACTAGAGGCGGGGCAGGAAGACTCCGTCCAGCTGTTGGCTGGGCCAGGAGGATCGGGGACAGGGCGGCCAGGACCACTCCTCTGAGTCTCTGGGGAAATCCACCTGCTGGTGGTGACACACGGAGATTTAATCACTTGCTGAGAAAAAGCACTGACCCCTGAGGGCAATGCCTCCTGGGGGATTTGGGATGATGGGTGGGGCGGATGAACTGAGCAGAGAAGCTATTTCCCTTAAGTTGGCCTCTGCCAGCTTGTGCCCGGGTTAGGGGCCAGGGCCGGGAAGAGAGGCCCTCACTAGTGGACATCCCTGCCCCCCAGCCCCAGGCCTCACCTCCACCTTCCCTGAGCAGTCAGGGAACTTGGGGTCACTGGGCGCCTCACACTGGTCCCGCCGGCCTTCCGACACTGCAGGGAGAGGTCACCTTGCTGAAGCCCTGGGTCCAGGGAGGAGGCCAAGGAGAGAGGCCCGGCGGGAGGCAGCTTCCCACACAATCCGCTGCCAGTTTCCCACCTTAAAGCTCACCAGCCACACAACCCACCCACAAGGTCACCTCCGGGCCTGGGCTGTCCCAGCCTCCTCGGGGGGTTCAGAAGCAGTGAGGAGCTGGTATGCTCAGCCACCCAGCAGCTGCCTGGATGGGCAGACCTCAGCACCCACCCCAAAGCATCCCCAGTGTTTTCTAAGGAGGCAGAAATGAGGTTTGCAGCCGCCAGCTCGCTGCTCCCCACATCACAGGGACTGGAGGGGCCGCCCAGGGACCCTTCCCCAGGTAGCCTCACTCCTGGAACTGTGGACCCCAGAGACTGAGACTCCAGGGACCTCCTCTGCCCTCTGCGCCCTCCTGCCAGGTTAAGGTGAGTGAACCCCCATTCCTCCTCCTGAAAGCCTAAGCTGGGGCCCCAAAGAGCAGGGAGACCTGCTGTCAGGAGAAGGCGGCCACACCCCAGGTGTCCCACCCTCCCAGGTCCCACCCAGCACCCAGTTCATTGGCCCCCTAGGGGCGGGGGGCACCCCGCCCCCGGCACCCACCCTTGCTGTGCAGGAGCAGGCTGTGGCGCAGGATCTGGTCCACCTTCACGGCAATGTCGGACACATTCTGGGCAATAGCCTGGATCCGCTCCATGAGGCTGGCCCCAGGGGGCATCCTAAGTGGGAGAAGCCAGAGGTGAGCAGCAGAACCCACCAGGGTGACCTTCCCAGGAGGGCCCTGCTAGTAAGGCCCACAGGCAAAGGCAGCAGGCTCTGCAGTGCCCCAGGCTCCCAAACCCTGACCCCGAGCAGACCGAACAGTGGGGAGGGGATCGGGCGAAGAGATGAAGCTGGCAGCCCACCCCACCCAGTACACACATTATAGACATATGGGAAAGCCTATACCTACACTGTTGGTCATGACTTCATGTGTGCCCACAACTGCATGCATGATCATATCTGCACACATGGTCATAGCTGCATGTGTGATCATATCTGCACCTGTGATCCTATCTGCACATGTGATCATATCTGCACATGTGATCGTATCTGCACATGTGATATTTGTACATGTGATGTCTGCATGTGTGGTCCCATCTGCACACATCATATCTGCATGTGTGATCATATCTGCACACGTGATCATGTATGCACATGTGATCATATGTGCACGTGTGACCATATCTGCATGTGTGATCCTATCTGCATGTGTGACCATTTCTGCATGTGTGATCATATCTGCATGTGTGGTCACGACTGTACATGTACCCACATCAGCATGTGTGATCATATCTGCAGAGAGGCCCTCACGAGTGGACATCCCCGCCCCCTCAGCCCCAGGCTTCATCTCCACCTTCCCTGAGCAGTCAGGGAACATATCTTCATGTGCCCACAACTATACATGTGACCACATCTGCACGTGTGCCCACAAGTGTACACACACCCATAATTGCATGTGTGGTCATATTTGCATGTCTGCCCACAACTGCACATGTGCCCATATCTGCACATGTGACCCTATCTGCACGTGTCAGGCACGTCTGTGTGTTACTGCCTGTGTGCTGAAGGGCAGTGCATGGCACTGAAACAGGCAGAGGAATTCCCTTCAAGAGCCTGGCTAGGTTCTGTCCAGGGACCACACAGGTGACAGAGGCCGTTTCCCAGGCACAGCCGGGCCTCTCCGAATCTGTCTATTTCCTCCCAAGGGGCCGTATTGTGCCAAAATAAATTCCACCCACAGAAGCCTGGGAACTTGCCAGGTATGAAAACTCCAGTAAATTATCACTGGCTTCCTGAGAACAAATCCTTCCCAGGATCTTAAACGAGGTGGCTGCCACCACCACAGCCCCCCACCTCACCACCAATACTAGTGTCACTTTTAGTTTTAGAGAATTTATTTCCTGTGTTGATTACTACTCAGCTGTCAGGGACATTTATTAGCTGTCATATGCAGAATTTCTCTTGTTGCAAACTTCTATTGAGATGGATTCCTCTCGGCTGGCAGATCTGTTCACACAGGACAACGCTGGGGGTCTTTCCCCAGGAAGCTGCTTGCCTTTTTTTTAACATATTAATTCTGTTTCTTTTGATTCTCACCTTACCCTATGGCTTTGCAGGCCCAGTTTAAGCTCCATTTATCCCTATACAAGGTACTCGTCTTTATGGCTGCACCTACTGGGAATTAAATGAAGGATGTTTCCAACATCCCCACCTCTCCTCGTCTTCTGAGCCCAGTGAGCTACCCGCTAGAGAAGGGATGGTGGGAACCCTCAGCAGCCACCTGCACTCTCAGCCACCCTCCTCTCCCACCTCCACCTTCCCTAAGGAGAGAAAGGGTAGTGGCCCCATACCCATCAGGGGACTAGTGAGGGTGACAGGTGGGGGCAAAGCAGACACATACATGGAGGGGACAAAAGGCAGATGATAGGAATGGGGAACAAGCCCCCCAACTATACAAATGCACACATATGCACACACATGCACACACACAAGCACACACACACATGCACATGTACGTGCACACACGCACGCACAATCCAGTCCATCTTCTCACTCTTTATTTATTTTTTTATTTTTTTGAGAGAGAGTTTTTATATTGTTGCCAAAGCTGTAGTTAAATGGTGCAATAACAGCTTACCGCAACCTCCACCTCCCATGTTCAAGCTATTCTCCTGCCTCAGTGCCTCAGCCTCCCGAGTGGCTGGGATTACAGGCATGCGCAACCATGCCCTGCAAATTTTGTATTTTTAGTAGAGATGGGGTTTCTCCATGTTAGTCAGGCTGGTCTCAAACTCCCGACCTCAGGTGATTTACCCGCCCTCAGCCTCCCAAACTGCTGGGATTACAGACTTGAGCCACCATGCACCTGGCCCATCCTCTCACTCTTTGGTTCAGTGCCGAAGGCAAACTTTGACAAAAACAAACAAAAATAAAACTCTTAAAATAGAAAATACCACCACTTTTGTGTTAGTTTCCTTGGGCAACTGAAATGAATTTCCACAAACCAGGTGGCTTAAAACCACACCCATTTCTCCTCTGGCAGCTCGGGAGGCTGGAAGTCAGACAGCAAGGTGGCAGCAGGGCCAGTGCCTTCAGACTCCGGGGGAGCCTCCCCCAGGCCCCTCCCAGCTTCTGGAGGTAGCCAGCAGCCCTCAGTGTTCCTCAGCTCGTGGCTGCTTCACCCTGACCTCCACCTCTGCCTTCACATGGCCTCCTCCCCTGTGTGTGTCTGTGTCCATGTTTCCTCTCTTAATAAGAACACCGGCCACCATACCAGGACCCATCCAAACCCAGTAGCACCTCCTCTTAATTTGATTATATCTGCAAATACCCTATCTCCAAACAAGGTCACATTCACAGGTTCTAGGGAATAGGATTTGGACATGGCTTTTTGGAGCACACAGTTCAACACACAACAGCCTTCGGTAAGATTGTAAAGAAGAAAGAGAAGAGACTTAAAAGCCAGCTGCTTCTTTTGCTCAAAAAGTCCTCAGGCAGAAGGAAGTAGGAGTATTTTTCATCCATCCAAAACTCATCAAGGTTCGTTACCAGTACCATACAAGGAGCTGAGAGGAAGCTCAGTCCCCTATGAGCTGTGTGACCCTGGGCAGGTCACTGAGCCTCTCTGTGCTCAGCAGTCTCATCTTTTAAGACAGAAGGGCAGCTACGGTCGTGAGGACTGAATGAGGAGAGAGCAGTAAAGTGGGTGGCCCGTGGCACCTGTGTGACATCCGCACTGTTTGCATTCATGATCAGCACTGATATTGATGTGGTTGAAGTGGCAGCAACAGGGACTTGGGTTAGACCAGGGCACATCAATCTTTTCTCATTATTGCCCATCTAGGAGGTTTCTTAGACGTTCTTACTGCTACTAACATTGTTTCAAGAACCAGTGTTCACCCTTTTGGCATCGATATGCTCCCAATGAGAATGCCTGGGTCCACCCCACAAAGAAACATGCCGATGTGATGTCTGCCAGGCTCTGAAATCGGTCCAGATGAAGGCCATGGAGCTACTTTCCATGCTGGCCTACAGGGACAGGATGGATGGCACCTTTGACAGGAATGAATATTTTGTATATAAGAGAGAGAGAAGGGATCTCACTCTGCCACCCTGGACAGAGGCTGGAGTGCAGTGGCATGATCACAGCTCACTGCAGCCTCTACCTCCCAGGCTCAAACGATCATCCCACCTCAGTTTCCCAAGTAGCTGGGACCATAGGCATGAGCCACCACACCTGGTTAATTTTTTTTTTTTAATTTTCTGTAGAAAAATGTTGCCCAGGCTAGTCTCCAACTCCTGGACTCAAGCTATCTTCCTGCCTCGGTCTCCTAAAGTGCTGGGATTACAGGTGTGAGCCACTGCACCCAGCCTGGAACAAATATTTCAAGGACAGAGTACAGAGGCAGGGTCCGGACTGGAGACCAGCAAGGGCAGGTGAGGGCGGGCTCTAGGGCTCCCATCACAACAGGAGGCATGCAAGGTCAAAACACTGAGTGCCTGTCCTATCTTCTCACCAGAGACCCCAGGGCGCAAACAACCTATGTCAAGACAAGCCAGGGGCTCTGCCAAGTCAGCTAGAGACATTGGAATGGACCCCAACGCATCTCAGCCCTTCCTGGAGGCATCTCTCCCTGGAGCAAGGCTCCTCTCCATCCGCCCTGCAAGAGCTAGGTCACTTTCTGAATCCCCTGCCCCACCGTGGGGTGTGGCTGCAAGTGGCCAGCCTGAAACCCTGAATGGAGTCCTGAGGCTTCGAGGACAGAGACTCGGCTTTCCTGTGTGGAGCCGGGCACTGCCCAGCATGGGCCCCATGCCCAGGGGCTCCATCACTGCAGGCTGAAAAGTGGCCCCAAAATTCACGTCCAGCCAGAAGTTCAGAATACGGCCTTACGTGAGGGATAAAAGACTACAAATAGGGTCCAGTGTTTACTGCTCAGGTGCACAAAAAATCTCACGAATCCCCACTAAAGAACTTACTCATGTAAACAAACACCACCTATTCCCTATTCCCCAATAACCTGTGGAAATTTTAAAAGTATATATTTAGCTACTGCTGTGTGCAATGACATAGACAAATCTCAGAGTCACATTGTGGAGCATGATAAGCCAAATAAAAAAGATTATAAGCCAGGCGTGGTGACTCACGCCTGTAATCCCAGCACCTTGGGAGGCTGAGGCGGGCGGATCACCTGAGGTCAGGAGTTCAAGACCAGCCTGGCCAAAATGGCGAAACCCCATCTCTACTAAAAATACAAAAAGAAAAAATTAGCCGGACGTGGTAGCATGCACCTGTAACCCCAGCTACTTGGGAGGCGAGCCAGGAGAATCGAATTGCTTGAACCCAAGAGGCGGAGGTTGCAGTAAGCTGAGATCGCACCACTGCACTCCAGCCTGGGCGGCAGAGCAAAACTCTGTCTCAAATAAAAAAGATTATGTACTCTGTGACTCTACTTACATGGTGTTCAAGAACAGGCAAAAGTAACGCTGATAGAAGTCAGAGCAGCAGTTAGGCTTGGGGGCTAAGAATGACTTGTGCTGAAGGAACACAGGAAATCTTCTTGTGTATTAGAAATATTCTATGTAACCTAATCTCAGTAGGTGACTCTGTCCATATGTAAAACTCCATCAAGTTCTACCTTTAATATTAGTGTGCTTTATGAAAAATATACCTGAATAAACTTTTTTGGGGGGCTACGGAGTTTCACTGTCGTCACCCAGGCTGGAGTGCAATGGCACCATCTCTGCTCACTGCAAACCTCCGCCTCCAGGGTTCAAGCAATTCTCTTCCCTCAACCTCCCAAGTAGCTGGGATTACAGGTATTTGCCACCACACCCGGCTAATTTTTGTATTTTTGGTAGAGATGTGGTTTCACCATGTTGGCCAGGCTGGTCTCAAACTCCTGACCTTACATGATCCACCTGCCTCAACCTCCCAAAGTGCTGGGATTACAGGCATGAGCACCATGCCTGGCCAATAAACTTATTTTTCAATAAACCAAAAAAAAAAGACTGTGGTCTTACTTGGGACTAGGGTCTTTGCAGGTATAATTAGTTCAGATGAGGTCATACTAGATCAGGCCAGCCCTAAGTCCAATGACTGGGGTCCTTCTAAGAAGGCCACGTGTGGACATCCAGGGGAGAAAGCCACGTGGGTGACAAAGGCAGCAGAGAGTAGAGTGACGCGTCTGCAGGACAAAGAATGCCAGGCACCGCCAGTATCCGCCAGGAGAGCCAGGAAGGGCAGGGAGGAGTCTTCCTTGAGCTTTGGAAGGAACACGGCCTTGCTGACAACCTATTTTCAGACCTCCTGTCTCCAGAACTGGGAAGGAGTAAATTCCTGTTGTTTTAAGGCATCTGGTTTGTGGTCATTTTTTACGGCAACCCTAGGAAATGAAGATAATCACCAGCTGCAGAATTAAGGGGAAATGGTTTTTAATCCGTCACAAAAGGGAGTCCAGGACCGGGCCCAGAGGCTCATACCTGTAGTCCCAGGACTTTGGGAGGGCAAGGCAAGAGGATCACTTGCACCTAGGAGTTCCAGACCAGTCTAAGCAACAGAGTGATACCCTATCTCTATAAATAATTTTTTAAATTAGCTGGACATGGTGGTGTGCGCCTGTGGTCCCAGCTACTCAGACTGAGGCAGGAGGATCGTTTGAGCCCGTGAGGTCAAGGCTGCAGTGAGCTATGATCACACCACTGCACTCCAGCCTGGGTGACAGACCAAGACTTTGTTTCAAAAAAAAAAAAAAGAGAGAGAGAGAGAGTCTAGATTCTCCTGGATGCTCCTGCTGTCAGGAAGTTCTTTTCGCCAACCATGTTCCTCTTGCTGAAGGCCAAGTGTTAATCCTTCTGCCACTCTCATAAGAAAAAGAGAAATCAAGGGATGCCCTGGGTCAGTGACTCTCCATATTATTCAGGGACATTATTCGGGAATATACTGGAAAGAGTGAAAGCCTGGGAGTCAGAGGTCCTGGGTTCAAATCCTGGCTGCACTTCACAGTTGTGTGATCTTGGGCAACTTACATAACCTCTCTGAACTCAGGCTTTAACTCCTATGAAATCCAAGTAACAGGGTTATTATGAGGATTAGCTGTGAGGCTGAATGTAAAGTACTCAGCACACAGGAGGTACTCAATACATGCTCAAATGTAAAGCATTCAGCGCAAAGGAGGTGCTCAATACATGCTCAAATAGAAAGCATTCAGCGCACAGGAGGTGCTCAGTACATACTCGAATGTAAAATACTCAGCACACAGCAGCTACTCAATACATGCTCAAATGTAAAGTACTCAGCACACTGGAGGTGCTCAATACATGCTTGAGATGCTTTTGCTCCCCAGGGACAGCAGTCATCCCATTCCTGAGAGGAAGCATCATACGCCTGACTACAAAGCAAACCACTTTACTTTTTGGGGGATTCAGCAATTTTCCTACGATAAGCATGTCTGCATAAAACCTATCGCCAGCACGGGCTTTAAATAGTGCAGATGGCATCTGTCTGATTTAACAAGTTCAACTTGTTCAAAACAGAATTACTCGGCATCAGTATTATTATACTGGACTTAGCATTTGCGCAGCCCTTTCTATTTTCAAATAATGTATGATTAGACTCCTCTCCCTGAGAGGTTTTTCTAAAAGTGACAGTAAAAGCAGATGTCGTAAAGCCTCCAACCACAGCAGATCTATGACCTGGGAAATGCCTGGTTGGAAGAGAAAAGGCAGGGCTGGACCGGGGGGAGGGGGGGAGATGTGGACAGCAGCCTTCAGCCAATGTGGTCTGAGGAACCCAGGGCCTCGATGTTGCCACTGTGGGGTGGGCAGCACCAGCGCTGACTTCTCCACTGGGGCCAGGAGGTGCAGGCCAGGGCCCACGTTGCTTTTAGGGGCCCTCGAAAATGTTTGAATTTCTTTAAAAATCGGGGGGCAACAAAACCTTTGTAGATCATGGAAAATGTTTTAATATGTGATATTCATATATTATAAAATACAATCTTTGTAATGGGCTAAATTATGCACCCCTCAAATTCACATGTTGCAGCCCTATCCCCTGATAGCTAAGAATGTGACTTTACTTGAAAACGGGGTCCCGGTGGATGTAATGAGTGATGATATGAGGTCATCCTGGAGTGAAGCGGGGCTCTCATTCATTATGACTGGTGTTTTTATCAAAAGGGGAAATTTGATCTGAAACTCGCAGACAGAGAGAACACCATGTGAAGACTCGGATTGTGCTGCCATCAGCCAAGGAACTCCCAGAAGCCTGGAGTGGGGCCTGGAACAGATCCTTCCCTAGCACCTGCCTGCTGACGCCTTGATCTCACACTTCCAGCCTCCAGAACCATGAGACAATCAATTTCTGTTGTTTAATCCAGTGGTCTCCAGCCTTTTTAGCGCCAGGGATCGGTTTCACGGAAGATAGTTTTTCCATGGACTGGGGGACAGGTGCGGTGGGGATGGTTTCAGGATGATTCAAGTGCATTACGTTGACTGTGCACTTTATTTCTATTATTATGAAATGATTATACAACTCACCATCATGTAGAATCAGTGGGAGCCCTGAGCTCATTTTCCTGCAACTAGATGGTCCCATTTGGGGGTGATGGGCGACATGACAGATCATCAGGCGTTAGATTCTCATGATGAGCGCGCCACCTAGATCCCGCACATGCGCAGTTCACAACAGGGTTTTCACGCCTATGAGAATCTAAAGCCGCCACCGATCTGACAGGAGGCGGAGCTCAGGCAGAGCTGCGAGTGATGGGGAGCCTCTGTAAATACACATGAAGCCTCACTTTCTCCCCTGCCGCCACTTCCTCCTGTGGGGCCCACTTCCTAACCCACCATGGCCCAGTGCCAGTCCATGCCAGGGGGTTGGGGACAGCTGGTTTAGCACAATCAGTTTGTGCCTCTTTACTACTGCAGCTATTTAAAATCTTTTCTATCGAAGAAGGTACCCCGGGTCACAAGGCTGCCCAGGGAGGCGGGACTTTTCCTAGACTTTTAGGAGGACACGAGAAAACCTTTCCACTAAGGATCATGGCAGTTACACAGCCAACAGGTATTGAGCAGGTGCTTGCCAAGCTCTTTCTATACTCTGATCTCATTCAATGCCCATGACAACATCTTGGTCCCTTTTAATGCCCCCATTGTACAGATCAGGAAGGAAACCAAGGCACAACAAGGCTGAGTGACTTGCTCAGGGTCACGCAGTTATTAAACAAGAAAATCAGCCCAACCAGGCAGCCTGGCCCCAAAGCTCACCCCACCCAACCCAGAACGCTGCTGAACAGGCAACGCGGCTGGAGAGGACCGGCTGGAGAGGAGGCTCCTGGGGGAGAACAGAGAGCCGGGTGTCCCTAATGAATCCCTGGACACAAGCGCAGTGCCTACAAGCTTACAAGGGGCCTCCAGGCCTTGGTCTTCAGCAAGGGAAGTAGGTTGGAGCTGCAAGTGGAACACTGGCTTCAGTACATCAGAAAAGGCTGCCCTGAGACACGCTGGGTTGCCAGAAGAAAATCCATTTACCACCTCTTACATCCTGGGAAGGTGGTGCCAACAGGTGGGCTCTGACACAGGCAGGAATGCGCCATGTCGCCTGGAAGGGGTCCATGCACAGGGCAGGGGCAGGACATCAGGATCAAGGCCAACACCCAGCAAAAGGCCAGAACCCTCCACTCCCCCGGTCTAGAGAGTGACATCCGGGGGGATGGGACTTTCAGGGCTGTTTCCGCTGGGATAACAGCCAACACTCCCCACAGGAGGCGAGGCCGAAACTGCTCTGGCATAAGGGGTTTCCCAGGCAGCAACCACCCTAACCCTGCAGGCTCCATCACCAGGGTACAAACCTTGAATTTCATCTACCCCGGCAAGAGGGATAGCGGACAATGCCCTGGGCTTACTCCCACCACCAAATGCACCAAGTCTTTCTCCAGCTGCTGCAAATGCCCAAGGGCCCTTTGGTCTTGCTCATAGTACATTTTCTTTTCCTTCCTTTCATGTCTTTGTTACATGCATTTTCAGAGACAAAGGCTGTTAACCCAGGTGAGCCTGAACCAGTGGCTTCCAGCAGAGCAGCACAAAGGTAAGCAGTGACGGCCCGGCCCGTGTCGGAAGAGGCAGGGTGAGGGGAGGCTGGAGAGCTCAGGAGAGGTGTCCCGGAAGACGGCCCATCATCCATATGCATCCACACATATTCACCACGCGCCTGCTCGGTGCCAGGCTCTGGGCATAGAGGAACCCAACACAGATGCACCAAATGCAGGCCCAGCCTCAAGGACAGCCTGAGGGGGGTTATCAGGGAGAGGGGGCAGAGGGGAGAGCAATCTGGGGTGTGTCTGTGTGGGGTATCCCAGGGGCGTATCACAGGATATCACTGAGCCACTCAAGGGCAAGAGGGAAGAACACGCAGGTACCCAAGAATCCATGCTGTGCGTGCAGTAACGGGTGAGCTGGGCAGCTCTGGGAGGTCCACACTCACACATTCCAAAGAAAGGCCTGACCTGGGCCTACTTCTGGGAGCTCACCCCTAAGCCCTGGAGTGTCCAGCCCCCTGATAAGAGTGTCCTTGTCTACCTGGGGCCTTAGGCCACCCCCGATAGTCTCTGCTTTCCTGAGATTGATGGTGGGGGCCTTGGGCCACGCTGCCTCAGCTTGACCTCTGGAAGGGCCAGAGACAGAGCTCAGTCCCTGAGTGGTCAGTCATGTCTCTGAAACCGAGCCCCCATCACATCTCTGGACACCAAGGCTGGCAACACCCATGTGTGTGGCCCCACGTCATGGCTGGGACAGCAAGCACTGTCCACAGCTCCACGGGGACAGGAACGCCAGTGCTCCAGGCAGGTCTCCAGGGCCCTGTCCTGGCTCCACAGGGAGAGGAACGCCGGTGCTCCAGGCAAGTCTCCAGGGCCCTGCCCCACCCCTGCGCCGCTCCCCTTGGCTGCTTTTCATCCATATCCTTTCACAGGATTGAAATGTCACCGTGAGGATCATGGCCGTGCTGAGTTCTGAGGTCCTCCTAGTAAGTCAGTGGACCTCAGGGTGGCCTCAGGGACCCGACGTTCCATGCCAGTGCCCTGTGTCTGGAGCCCCAGGACCAGCCTGAGGTCACCTTCCCCTCCCCACACAGGGTCTGCCAGTTTCCTTCTCGCCCGGCACTTGTGGCTTCATGGGGGGCAGACCGCTGGCTCAGCACAGTCCTGGAGCTTCCTTCTAAAGACTTCCTACCTGGCCAGGAATGGTGGCTCACGCCTATAATTCCAGCTACTCAGGAGGCTGAGGCAAGAGAATTGCTTAAACCCAGGAGGCAGAGGTTGCAGTGAGCCGAGATAGTGCCACTGCACTCCAGCCTAGGTGACAGAGTGAGACTCAGTCTCAGGAAAAAAAAAAAAGAGGCCCCAGAGAGCTCTCTCAGCCTCTTCCCACCGTGTGACGACACAGCAAGCAGTTGACCATCTATAACCCAAAAGAGGGCCCTCCCCTGAATCTGAGCATGCTGGCACCCTCGTCTCAGACCTCCAACCTCCAGAACTGTGAGAAATAAATGTTTGAGGCCAGGCACGGTGGCTCACGCCTGTAATCCAAGTACTTCGGGAGGTCGAGGTGGGCCAATCACTTGAGCTCAAGCATTCAAGACCAACCTAGGCAACATGGCGAAACCCTATCTCTACAAAAATATAAAAATTAGCCAGGGATGGTGGTGTGCACCTGTAGTCTCATCTACTCAGGAGGCTGGGGCAGGAGGATTGCTTGAGCCTGAGAGGCAGAGGCTGCATGGAGCTGTGATCACGCCACTGCACTCCAGCCTGGGCAACAGAGGGAGATCCTGTCTCAAAAAAAGAAAGTAAAAGAACTGTCTGTTGTCTATGAGCCCCCCAGGCTATGGAACTTTGCTCTTGCAGCCTGAACTCCTAAGACACCTATACGGAGCTACAAGTATACCTATACTTAGGTATGCCTAGCGCTCATACCTAGTTTTAATGATTATTGGTGGTGTTATCACTATTACTATCACTACTCATAATGGACATTCAGTCAAAGTTAGGTCTCACCCCCTTCTGGACGAAGTCCCAGTTAGATCTGCCCAACAACAGAATGAACCACATCAGAAAGCGGTGAGTCTCCCGACTCTGAAATTGCCCCACCAGAGGTTTAAATGGCTCAGAGGGACTGAGGACAGGATTGCAGTCCCTTCTGAGGCGGTGACCCTGCGACCCACCACTCACTGTTCCCCTTCAGACCCAGGACTCTGTGGGACCTGGGTCCTTGGCAGCGGCAAGCCTGGCCCAGACCTTGGTGACAGGTTATTGCCAAGCCAGGCCAGGAGGCCACCCATGGCACAGCCAATGAGAAGGGAGTGAAGGTCTCTGGTCCCACCCTGCCACCAACAGAAGAGCTGGGGACATCGGTCATGATCAGGAAGCCCGCAGGGCTAACAGGACACCCCTGCAGCCTGAAGAGTCCCACCTCCCTCCCAGCCCAGCAGAGACTGCACTGGGGGAAATCTTGGGACTTTGTCACACCCCATCCCCAATAAACGTGGCTGTCACGTGGCTGGTCCAGCTCTCTGCACCGAGGGGCTGTGAGGACAGTGCAGGCCTGGCTCAGACCTGCATGGGATCCTCCTCACCAAACTGTTGGTGACATTCAAAGTTCCTAAGTGCCCAACAGAGAGTGACTGTTACTATTATTTACTATCATCATTCGTTATTATCATTCATTATTATGATGATTAATAATGATTACTTCAGCCAGCTCAGCAGCAAAGTCCACTGGAATCCAGAACATGCCCCTGGGGTCCGAGGGCTGCCCTTGTGTGTCACTGGCTGAAAGAGGCCCCTGACCTGCCAACCAGACACCTCTCTCCCAGGAAAGGTACCCATGGTGGCCCAAGACAGCTTCTAAGACCACGGGGGTTTTCATACAGCTCTGGGCAGGGATGGGGAGAGGGGACGGTGACTTCCCAGGCTATCAGGTGTGCTCCCTGAGAGCCCTTCCCTCCCTGCCTGCTGGAGCCGCCCCTCAGTGGGCCCAAACCCATCACAGTGACCTCCTGTGGCCTCAGTCACCTCCCTTGGCCACTGTGACCTCAAGAGCCTGCCTGGGTCCTAAGGTCCCAGGATGTGTAAGCAGATATACTGGCTTTCCCAAGGTCACACGGCGGGCCCCCAGGACTGACCCTGCCCCTGCACCAGCCTCCCTGCTTCTCACTGCATCTGCAAAACAGCTCAGTGCACTTGGCATGGGAGATCCGGGCCTCAGTATATTTTCTGCACACCCACTAAGCCCCAGGCATGCCATCAAAACCATCGTTTCTTACTCAGAAAGTGAAAGAAGGCCAAGCTAGGCCTCTGGTCACCGCCCACCCCTCTTCCCAAGGCTGACCCAATGCAGCCAGCCTCCGGGCACTGTCCCAGGGGACGGAAGAGGCAGCCGACGCTGCAGGCCACGTGCCGGCCCCAGATGCTCTGTTCCCTCCACCACCTGGGGCCTAGGGCGACAGGCCAGGGCCAGCGGGGAACTCTGGCTCTGCAGGTGGCTGGTGGCAGGTCACTACTTCCTCGCAGGCCCCAATCCTCAACTCCCTTCAGGCTGGTCCCCTGTCGAGGCCCTGAGGCTCAGCCCCTTCCTCCCGGCCCCACGAGGTAACCACTGATTCTGGTCCAGTCTGGTTACTGCTTATCCTGAGAACCAGCTCTCCAGGCCACCTCAGGAAGGAGGTTCAATTCCGACTTCCTCTCCTGATTTATGAGAGTTGCATTCAATTAACGGGGGTATTGATCTCCCCGCCGCTGGCTAAGGTGCTTGCTGGGGTTGTTATTTTATTTGAAACTGATCACTTTCCTTTTAAAACACAGAGACTCATGTACACAGGTGCCCACAGACATGCATACCGGGAGACCTGAGTGCACACAGCTAGACACATGAGCTCTGCAGCCAGGGAGACAGAGCCTCTCTCTGTGTCTACCTCTGCCTCTCTCACACACACCACATGGGACGTGAGCCCCCACCCCAGCGTCCAGCCTGGCTTGCATCACACTGCTGTCTTCTGCTTCAGCTCCTCCTTGGCCCCATCTAGAGCCCACCCTCCAATGCTGGGGAGGCCCCCTCCCCAAGTGAGAGCAGAGAGAGGACTCCTCCCTCCCAGACAAAAAATAAACACGTAAATATACCCTTGCACACACGCACTCCCCTTGTTGAAAGGAGCAGAGCTGGGGTTGGGCTGTGTGCAATTTCATTACCACCTGCCTGGGGGAGCAAAGCCTGAAATCACTGTGCTCCAGGGACAGAGGGACACGGGGCCAGGTGTGGTGGGGCCACTGGAAGGACTTGGGCTCTTACTTGAGTCAGCTGGGGGGCCAAGAGGGAGGGGGGAGCAGAGGAGGGACCTGGCCTTATTGATAACTTAGAAAGACCCCACTGGGCCAGAGACGGTGGTTAACGCCTGTAAGCTCAGCACTTTGGGAGGCCAAGGCAAGCAGATCACATGAGGTCAGGAGTTGGAGACCAGACTAGGAAACATGGCAAAACCCCGTCTCTACTGAAAATACAGAAAAATTAGCCAGGCGTGGTGATGGACGCCTGTAATCCCAGCTACTAGGGAGGCTGAGACACTAGAATTGCTTGAACCCGGGAGGCAGAGATTGCAGTGAGTCTAGATCATGCCACTGCACTGCAGCCTGAGTGACAGAGCAAGATTCTGTTGAAAGAAAGAAAAGGAAGGGAAGGGAGGGAGGGAGAGAGGGAGGGAGGGAGGGAGGGAGGGAGGGAGGAAGGAAGGAAGGAAGGAAGGAAGGAAGGAAAGAAGGAAGGAAGGAAGGAGAAAGAAAAAGGAAAAGAAAAGAAAAGAAGGAAAGAAAGACTCCAGTGGCCACTGAGTCGAGAACAGCTGGTTGGGGTCAGTTGGCAGGGTGAGAAGAGGTGGGCTTCTAGATATATTCTGAAGGTGGGAGAATTTGCTGATGGACTGGGCGAAGGTGTGAGAGAGAAGAGTCAGGGGTGACTGCAAGGTTGGGGTCTGAGCCATGGCAATAATGAGATGGGGGTTGGGGCAGAAGGGGGTTCTGGGTGCGATCAAGACATCCCATATCGCAGCATTCCCAGGACACCCAGGTGGCAGGTGCTTATTCTGAGAGCAGCAGCACCCACGGCTACGGCCCTAGCTTAAGATGTAAACTGGGGAGTCTAGAAGACAAAGGTGCTTTTTTGTTTTTCTGTTTTGTGAGACAGACTCTCCCTCTGTCACCCAGGCTGGAGCACAGTGGCGTGATCTAGGCTCACTGTCATCTCCGCCTCTTGGCTTTAAGCGATTCTCCTGCCTCAGTCTCGGGAGTAGCTAAGACCACAGGCATGCGCCACCACTCCTGGCTAACTTTTGTATTTTTAGTAAAGACAGGGTTTCACCATGTTGGCCAGGCTGGTCTCGAACTCCTGACCTCAAATGATCCACCCACCTCGGCCTCCCAAAGTGCTGGGATGACAGGCGTGAGCCACTGCACCTGGGCTAAAGGCGGTTTTTAGAGACATCAAAGTTCAGGGTTCAAGCCCACCACTGCCCCTCACTGACCAGATCCTCCAGCCACAGCGCTCCCAGGCAGCCCCTCCTCCCTAGTCCTCCTCCCTCGGGCTCAGCTACCTCTGGGTATGCAGGCCATCTGCTCCTTCCCGCTGTCCAGAGCGCTGGCTCTGTCTCCCCAGTCAAAATGTCCCTCCTTCAAGACTCATCCCAAACACCCCCTGTGCCATGGGGACTTGGTGATCTAAGCCTCCCCCAATGTGGCAAGGTCACCCCCTTCTCTGGACCCTTATGGTACCAGGAAAGCAAGGGAGACAAATCATCCTCCTGAGCACGGGACACAGGGCCCAGGCCTCCCATCGGCATCGTCTCTAATGCACACGTGAAGAACCTGAGGCTCATTAAAGAGCCCAAGGCTGCCCGCGTCTGCCCCACTCCCAGGAGCCACTGGCCAGGCTGGGCACTGGGCACGCAGTGGAATTCCATCTCTTCTGTGTCCCCTCCACCTGCTCTCAAACCCCCAGCCCAGACTGCACACAGTAGGCATTTGACAAATAATGGACTGACCTCCTCAATCCAGGCAGCCTCAAATGGTTTTATGGCCTTACAGAAAATTGAAAGATCATTACTATTTGGCTTTAGGATACATAATAGGATGCCGTTTGCAGCAAATCTGCCTCCCTAATTATGTTTTCCTAGGCTAAAATCGCAAATTTACTTTCCCCCAAGGACACACGAGCCATGAGTGGAAGGCGGCAGCCCAGAAGCTTCGGAAAGGGCTGGAGAAGAGCAGTGGAGGTGTTTTTTTAAGCCACGGGAAATTTCTAAGTGGAGAATCCAAGTGCAGGTACCCGAGAGTTTTCTGGAAACACAGCAGCAGGCACTCCTGCAGGAGTTTTGCCGGTCTGGCTGCAGGTTGTTAAATCTGGAGTCAGGTTCAGGGTGGGGAGGGGGCGGGAGAGTCTGCGCGAGAGGGGAGTGTGAGCAGGCAGCTTTCACAGGCCCTGGACACACCCACCGTTTCTCTCCCTGAAACTAGCAACCACAGTGTCCCTCAAATTGATGGCTCTGCCTGTGGGTGTGATGGGCTCTGCCAGCGTGATGGATGGTTGCTATTTCCCAGGAGGGAGCTGGGAGGTGGCTCGTGTTTCCCTTCTCCGTACAAGCTCCTTCCTTCCCCAGGAGGAGACAAAGGGCAGGGCAGGGGAGGAAGGGACAGGCCAGGACTGGAAAAAATCAGAGACATTGGATGTGCCAGCAATAGCACCCCTGGCTCAAGAAGGCAGACATGGACCCGAGGTCCACCGGCCCCTCAGCTCTGCTGCCTGAGGCAATATCCTCAACAGAGACCAACAAGGCCTGCTCCTGACCTGGGGAACAGGCCTGCGGACAGGGGCTGCTTCAGCTGCACAGCTGGGGACAGACAGGAAAGCTGAAAGAATGAGAGGGACAAGGGGCTGGACCCGAGGGAGAAAGACGGAGCCGGGGGGCAGGGGCTGGATCTGAGGGCACACAGAGAGTGTCAGAGAAGAGGGATCCGAGCACACAGAGAGGAAAATGGCCTCATGCCCCAGGGGGATTTCCAGGGAAGCTCAGATCCCTTTGCCGGCACTCCGCATCTCTACCACGGCCTGATACTTCCCCTCCTGCCACCCTGTTAATCCAATTTTCACACAGCAGTCAGGGTGATCTTTTTAAAAAATAAATCCAGTAGGCCGGGCGCGGTAGCTCACACCTATAACCCCAGCACTTTGGGAGGCCGAGGTGGGCAGATCACCTGAGGTCAGGAGTTCAGGACCATCCTGACCAACACGGAGAAACTCTGTCTCTACTAAAAATACAAAAAATAAGCCAGGTGTGGTGGCACATGCCTATAGTCCCAGAAACTCAGGAGGCCGAGATAGGAGAATCACTTGAACCTTGGAGGCAGAGGTTGTGGTGAATCAAGATCACACCATTGAACTCCAGCCTGGGCAACAAGAGCAAAATTCTGTCTCAAAAAAAAACAAAAATTAGCTGGGCGTGTTGGCACACACCTGTGATCCCAGCTACTTGGGAGACTGAGGCAGAATTGCTTGAACCTGGGAGGCGGAGGCTGCAGTGAGCTGAGATCCCACCACTGCACTCCAGCCTTGGTGGCAGAGCGAGACTCAAAGTATAATAATAAGAAAAATGAATGAATAAATGAATAAATCCAGTAACTTCCCATGGCTCTCAGAATGGCATCCCATGGCCAACAAAGCCCATAACCTGTCCCGACGGATCTCTCCCGCCCCTCACCATGCCTTCCTGTTGGTTTTTTCCCTCCAACAGAACAAGCTGGTTCCTACCCCAGGGCCTTCGCACTTGCTGCTCTCTCCACCTCAAGTTTTCTGCTCCCAGCTCCTCACGTGCAACTGACACCTCCCCTTCATTCAGATTCAGGCTGAAATATCACAGACTCGCGAGGGCCTTCCCAGACCACCAGTAGCATAGCCAGCCCCTTTCCCTGTCTTCAGTCTCCAGTCTCTGGAGCATGGCTCAGGATCTGAAATGATCTTGTTTGCTTCTTCTTCCCGGTTATTCCCTGTCTCCCCGTCCAGAAGAATGAGGACAAGGCACTCTCAGAACCATCACTGTGCCCCCAGCACCTGCAGCCCGACACTCCCCAGTGCATGGGTAGATCTCTTTCATCCCGTCTATTAGGTGCTAAATCCCTGGAAGGGAAAATCGCCTCTGACCGGGGACCCAGCGTGATGCAGTGGAGCCTGCCAAGGAGAGCTGGCTTCCTGGAGGTGACGAACCCCACCGTGAGCCGAGCACCGTACTAGACACTTCACATCAGTATCACATTCCATCCTCAGTTCCAGGACCACAATTTTCGTGCTTACATTTTCCAGACCAAAAACATGAGAGTGCAAGATCTAACAAATGATTTTTTTTTTTTGATTCGTGAAATTGGTACAAAAACTCGAAAGAAAGAAAAAGGAAGGAAGGAAGGAATGACAGAAAGAAAGAAAGAGAAAGAAAAAGAAAGAAAGAAAGAAGAAAGAAAGAGAGAAAGAAAAAGAAAGAAAGAAAGAAAGAAAGAAAGAAAGAAAGAAAGAAAGGAAGGAAGGAAGGAGAAAACTCTTAGAGGCCAGGCACGGTGGCTCACATCTGTAATCCCAGCACTTTGGGAGGCCAAGGTGGGCAGATCACCTGAGGTCAGGAGTTCAAGACCAGCCTGGCCTACATGGCAAAACCCCGTCTCTACTAAAAATACAAAAATTAGCCAGGCATGGTGCTGGGCGCCTGTAATCCCAGCTACTCAGGAGGGTGAAACAGGAGAATCCTCTGAACCCAGGAGGCGGACGTTGCAATGACCTGAGACCACGCCACTGCTGGTCTCCAGCTTGGGCAACAGAGCAAGACTCCATCTCAAAATAAATAAACAAATAAAACCTCTTAAAAAGGGACAAAACCCATACCACACATAACCACATGTTTAATGAATCATCAAGAGCACAGTGCTTAGAAATGTGGGCTGTGGGGCCAGTCGGCCTGAACCCAAAGCCAGTTCCAGCCACTCACAGCTGTGCAACTTTGGGTGAGTTTCTGAACTTCTCTGTGCCTCAGTTTCCTCCTCTGGGAGATTAAAGTTTCCTCCCCTGGGAGAGTAAAGATTTAATTAAATCATTCATTAAAGATTAAACCATAAGACGGTTGTGAGATGGGTAAGATCACGGAGCTTACACAGTAAGAACCATGCCAGGTGCTCAGTGCATGTTGAGTAAATGTCAGCTGATGTGAGGGTAATGACGCTCACACCAGGCTGGCCTGCCAGGCATCCAGGACATTCACTCAGTCGGCAAGGCCAGTTAGAGGTTGGCCCCGCAGCCAGCAGCCCAGCACCAGCAGGCTACGTGGCAAAGGATCCCACACCAGTCCATATGGGCGCACTGTGTTTCAGGCCTGACTCAGGCAGGCATCCCTCCAAGCCTCCCGTGGGCACAGTGACCTCCTATGGGTCATCATTTTCCTCTATTTCCCCCAACTCCGTACTTTAGAAATGCCTGGAGCTTTGGCTTTTCATCACACACGCTGGCTGAGAAATACCTTTCCTCAAATTGTCTAAAAGTACATTTCAAGCTTAATTTTTAGCAGCTAGAATACATTTAGCACATCAATCTCACAAAGAAACCCAATATGTAAAAGACGGACAGTGGAGCTCATCTCCCTGGAATAGGGTGGGGTCAAAGCCCCCTCCTTCCACACCCACCTCTAGGGACCAGGGCTTCCCAGTCAGGGCAGCCTGACCTCACGCACTCCTGTTCCCTGAGGGCCCGGAGATGCCTGTATACCTAGGACACATGACTTGGATGTCACACCACACGTGTCTCTGGAGATGCTGCTGGTGCTCATAGGAGAGCAGCAAGACTCTGGGCTCTCAGACATCCTGGCCGAAGTAGAATATTTAGAATAAACAAACCAGAAAGTTCTACTTGGCAAAAATGGCCAGGGGTACATTAGTATCCACACACGCCCCTCAACACAGAGCTCAACATCGTCATGAAAAAAAAAGAAAGGAAAGGAAAGGCTGGGCCGGGCATGGTGGCTCACGCCTGTGATCCCAGCACTTTGGGAGGCTAAGGCAGGTGGATCACCTGAGGTTGGAGTTCGAGACCAGCCTGGCCAACATGGTGAAGCCCCATCTCTACTGAAAAACAGAAAAATTAACCTGTGCGGTGGTGCACGCCTGTAGTCCCAGCCACTCAGGAGGCTGAGGCAGGAGAATCACTTGAACCTGGGAGGCAGAGGTTGCAGTGAGTCAAGATCATGCCACTGCACTCCAGCCCAGAGTAAGACTGTCTCAAAAAACATTTTTTTTTAATTTTTTAAAGGCAGTAGATGTAATCTCAGCACTTTGGGAGGCCGAGGTGGGCGGATCACGAGATCAGGAGTTCAAGAGCCTGGCCAACATAGTGAAACTCTGTCTCTACTAAAAATATAAAAATTAGCCGGGTGTGGTGGCAGATGCCTGTAGTCCCAGCTACTCGGGAGGCTAAGGCAGGAGAATTGCTTGAACCAGGGAGGTGGAGGTTGCAGTGAGCCAAGATCACGCCACTGCACTCCAGCCTGGGCGACAAAAAAAAAAAAAAAAAAAAGCAGTAGAATATGTACTGTGAGATGCCACTTACATGATTTGTTAAAATCACACACTATGCATTTATAATGTGTGTGTGTTAAAGATACGTGCAAATGTGCTTGGAATGGAATGGAAGAACATAAATTTCAGGGAGACACTTGTCTCTAGGGAGAAGTTGTTAAAGGGCCCTTCAGTTTTCAACTGTGATGTTTTATTTAAAGAGGAAAACAGGCCACAAATGCGACAAAATGTTAACGGTTATTAAATTTGGGTGGTAGAACTGTGCTCTGGACTGTATTACCGTGTGGTCAAAATTTTCTCCAGATTCACAAAAGGAGATGACAGGCAGCACCCTGGGCAGAGTGGCAGGTGCCACCAATCCCCAGCTCCGTGTGCCTCCTCCCCACATCCCCTCACCTGTCTGCGGGAAAGTGCAGGTCGCCGCCGGCCCGGTGCAGCTCACTGCCATTCTCCAGCCTGGCCAGTGCATCCATGCGCTTCACCATCAGCTCCAGCAGGTCGCTCATCTTGCGCAGGACACCGCGGGACTCAGGGCCCCCCATCACTGTGGGCAGAGTGTGGGTATGGTTAGGGGAGGTCCGAGCAGCCTGGAGGCCGCCTGAGGCCCTGGTGTCCAGGCTGCGGCAGCTCAGACAAAGCTGGCCCCAAAGCCCCCAACACCAACACCAGACCCCAGCCTCACCCGCATCTTCCTAGGCACTCCTGACCCCTTTGCTGCATTGCTTTGTGGTGCAGAGAACAGTATCGTGGTTCTCATTGTAGAGTGCAGAACCCTGGGCAGCTCTGTTCCCCACCAGCCATTGAGACATTGGGATCATCTCCTAAGCCCTCTGGGCCTCAATTCTGTCAACTGTAAAATGGAGCTTTAGATGTCATCTTTGAGGTGCCCTGGGCCCCAACAACCCTCATGTCCGGGAGATGGCAGGGAAGGCCCAGCACTGCAGCAGAAGCCCCAGAGCCCCCCAACACCAAGCTCCAGGCAGAACTTCTAGATCAGAGTTCCTAGAAGGGTGGCCAATCACCCAGCAGCAACTAAATCTTCTGGCCAGGCTGTTAAAATGCAGATTCCTGGGCCTTGGTCTAGATCTGCCAATTCAACTCTCTGGGGCCCAGGGCCCGGGAATCTGCACTTTCCTTGCTCCCCATGGATCTGAGCATGTGGGGGAGTTGGGAGCCTGTGTTCAGGGGCCCAAGGCCCTGTGGCTTCCCCAGTCCTCCTCCTGCCCGGTCTCTGGGCCCTGACCCCACATCCCCCTTCCCTGGACCCTCGGGTAGGAAACCATAACGCATGTGTCCTCAATCTCAAGCTGGTCTTTGGGTTCCCAAAGGTCAACTGACAAAGGCAGGTTCCCTAGGGCTGAGACAGCTGCTCTTCCCTCTGCTCCCAGCCTGGGCAGGGGAGACCTTGTGAAGAACAGAATTAAATGAAAATGAGGTGCTTTGACCAAGATCCCATTAGGCAGCCTGCAGTCCTCCACAGCTTCCTTTCTCATCATTTCCGATCATTAGTGCTGCACGTGCCAGTGTGCAGGGGTGAGTTCTCGCCTTCCTTTTTAATTAAATCTGAAGGTTTCACATTGCCCCTCCAAACAGTCCACAGGGAGCTGGGCTCTAAGCACTAAAATCCCCAACTCGGCTCCTTGCAAACCACCATGGGCCGGGCTTGAAAGCACTCCCCAAAAATAAGCCAAGTCACCTGGGGACACAAACCTTCCTCGCTCCAGGCTGCTGGTCCAGGAGCCCAGTGGAGGATGCCATGGGTTGGGCTCCCCAGAAGCCACACCCGGGACAAGGGTTTGAGGGTAAGTAGTTTAACCGAGAGCTGATGGAAACCCCAGCAGGAGAGGGATGAAGAGAGACACGGAAGCGGGGGAAGCTGTGAAAGCTGCACTGCCCGGCATGTTACCACCCGGGTGCCCAAGCTCAGCACAGTGGGGGACGCCCGAGACCGTGTAGAGCACGCTGCAGTCACCATGACTGGGGAGGGGCGAGGGGACTGGGGCATTCAAACACCTTCTCCCACCAGTCTCTGGGTGAAGGCTGCTCTGTTCCAGAGACCATCCTGCTCCGGCACTTTCCCCACTCCCCCTCCCCGCCCCACCATGGGGTGGCTAAAGGAAGCTTCCAGGCAAAGCCACACAGATGCTGGCAGCTGCAGGTCTGGTCCTTGTGCACTGGAATTGTAAGGGCCGAGGGTGTGAGCACCACCAGCATCCACTTCTCAGGAAAGAAGGAGCCTGAACACCCCAGCCGGCTCAGAGGGACAGACAGGGCTGGGGGGCAGGCACTGCATGAGCCCTCACCAGCCTCCACCCACTGACTCCCGTGTGACCAGCACAGAGTCATCGGATGGCTCTGAGCCTCAGCATCCCAAACTCAGGCAAGAATTCCAGGCCCCATCTGCAGACCAATGTCACAGCACCAGGAAGGCGACGAGAGAGACCACTGAGAAGAGGCAGAGAGCAGGGAGAGGAGAGAGGGAGCAGAGGCGCTGGGCTGGGCAGGGGCGGCGGTGGCCCTGCATCACCATGGCTGCTCTCACACTTCTGCTTTGCTTCTGCCCTTCTTCCCTGGCTGCGGCCAGCCCGGCCACTGCTGCCGCGTTCCCACACTGATATAAGTCACACTGGCTGGGCAGCCCTGACAGCTGAGCCTGCCCGAGGTCAGAAGGGAGCCCACAGGAGCTGGGGAGGGACCATTCATGCACCTTGGAAATGCCAGCCAGGCTCAGGCTGCAAAACAAGAGAAGCTGCAATTTCTTTAAAGACACAGAGTTCCGGCCGGACGAGGTGGCTCATGCCTGTAATCCCAGCACTTTGGGAGGCCGAGGTGGGCAGATCATGAGGTCAGGAGTTCAAGACCAGCCTGACCAACATGGTAAAACCCTGTCTCTACTAAAAAAAAATACAAAAATTAGCCAGGTGAGGTGGCATACGCCTGTAATCCCAGTTACTTGGAAGGCTGAGGCAGGAGAATTGCTTGAACCTGGGAGGCAGAGGTTGCAGTGAGCCGAGATTGTGCCACTGCACTCCAGCCTGGGCGACAGAGAGAGAGAGACTCCATCTCAAAAAAAAAAAAAGACACAGGGTTCCTGGCTCTGAAGAACACGCATGAATGGAAGCAGGAGTCGGTGGGGGGAGGAGATGGGGGGCAAAGAGCAGAGGAAGAAGAGGAGAGAGAGATGGAAATGCCCAGGAAGGCTCACAGGTGGGGTCGGGTATTGGAGAAAATGGGCATATTCCCTCCCCACCCCAACAGCTGAAGCAGCAAAGGACTTCCCCACAAGTCCCTCTCAGAAAAGAGTGGATTTCCAAAAAATCAGCTAGAAATTTCATTCTAGCGTTAAATGAGACTAACTCAGGTCTCTCCAGCCTCTCAGGCCCTCCCCACACACTCACACTCAGTCGGTTAATCTGGGCAGCCCTGGTGAGCCATCACTCATAGCTTGGGCTGGAGTCCTTCTCCAAAGGAGTGGGATGAAACAAACAGGATATAGATGGCTCCCTCTCCCTCAGCTTCCCAGAGTTGGGGGCAACGGTTTGCTTTTTCAGATCACTCTTATTTGGGAGACATCTGCCCAAGTCCATCAGCCAAATTCAACACCAAGCTTGCAACCGGTGCTTGGAGTAAATGAAGAGATTCCCATCATTTTAGCTAGAAAACCAGGAGGACATCAGATGACCTGCCTGGCCACTGCTTTGCACAACTCCACGGGACACCACTGGTGCTGTGACCACCTAAAGGGTGTCGTGGAGTTGTGCAGTGCACAGCCTGCCCAGCCTCACTGGGAAGCCCTGGTGGGCTGTCGATCATAGCTGGGGCTGGAGTAGCCCCTTCTCCAAAGGACCGAGACGAAAAAAATGGAATAGCAGGCCACAGCTGGGACATCGTGGCTGTGCCCTGGCCAGAGCTCTCAGGCCTGACTGACCACAGAGCCTGTTCAGCAGCTCGCTCCTGCAGACAAAGCACCCTGGCGGTGCTGAGCCCACAACACGGCTTTTGGGGTGGCGCTGTGTTCCCTGGAGCACCTTGGGCCTAGCGCCCTGCCTGCTCCTCTACTGGTCCCGCTCTCCAAGCCCACCCCAAGCTTCCTCTGCCCCTGCCCACTGCCTGAGTCCCTCCCAGACACCTCTTAGTCACAGCTCTCCACCCACACCCCCGCTCCCAGCCCCATTCTGCCGGCTGGGAAACAGCTGGTGGGCCAAAAACTATGAAGTCTGGCCTTGAGCTGCAGGGGCCCCTGAGAGTCGACAAAGCAGAGCCGCAGCTGCAGCACAGTGGCCTGGGCCTGGCTGAGGGGGGCAGGGCAGAAGCCTGGGCTCCAGACCCGCTCTACCACAGACCAGACGGGTGGGCAGGTCACTGTCCTTCTCTTGGCCTCAGTTTACCCTCATGTTAAACGAGGGGTCTGGGCTTACTGAGCTCTGAGTCTCTATCGCCCTGACTTCTGTTTCTGCATCTTCCCCCTAATTGCCTCCAGAGATTAGGGAAATGGGAAAGGAAAGAATCGCTCCTATAAAAGCTGGCAGCAGGCCGGGTACAGTGGCTCACACTTATAATCTCATCACTTGGGGAGGCCAAGGTGGATGGATCGCTTGAGCTCAGGAGTTCAAGACCAGCCTAGGCAACATGGCAAAACCCCTTTTCAATAAAAAATACAAAAATTAGCCAGGCAGGGTGGTATGTGCCTGTAATCCCAGCTCTTTGAGGGGCTGAGGTGGGAAGATTGATGGAGCCCATGAGATTGAGGCTGCAGTGAGCCGTGATTGCACCACTGCACTCCAGCCTGGGCAACAGAGCGAGACCCTCTCTCAAACAAACAAACAAAAGCCCTGAGGACTTACAGAGGCATGGGTCGTTGCAGCCTGGGTTTCACGATGACCACACCCACAGAGACAGATCCCCGTTCTGTAGTTCTTCAAGCCCCACCCCATCAGACTGGACCCAAGACAATGAGAGTCCCACTCCCCAGTGCCTGGGGCTCAGGAGCTGCTCCCATCTTCTGCAGATGGCAAGGAACTCCAGAAACCCCTGAGACCTGGGGAGACAGCCCCCACCCCTTCCCAATGAGTCCTCGGGGCACCAGGCACATTTTCTGCTTGGAAATGCCCAAAGACAATGGGGGTGGGGTACTCAGGCGGGAAACAGGTCAGGCCGACCCTCCCCCAATGACCCACTCCCCTGAAAGCCACCATTGGCCCCGGGACTACCAGCAGAGCAAGCTGACACTGCTTCCCCAGAGTCACTTCGCCACTCTTGGCATCAGCTAAATTGAAATATATTTAATGTGAGGCCCCAGTGATACATCTCAGAGTAGGCACATGTTCCCTCCATATTTCCATATAAATAAGGAAAGCTGGGACGCCGGGAGATACAAATAGATCCTCTCATTTACAGACGGGGTGTGTTTATTACCCACGGAGGCACATCCCCTCCCGAGACACTCCTTGTCTCTCTCTGTCCCTCCCATCCTCCTCCGTCCCCCTTTTCTTGTCCCCATCCCCACCCTTTACCACTGGAAATTGAATGAGCCCCTATCTCTCCAGAAAGCAGAGACCTCCCTGGCACTGAGAACGGAGCTGTGACTGGGTGTTTGCACAGCTGGAGAAATGCATACATTTGTCTCTCTGTACTTGGTCACCACAGAAACCAGCTGAGGCCACGGGACCTCTGGGCTCTGGGCAGGAGAGAAGACAAGGACAGACCCTGGGAGGTCACACGAGGCTCTTCCTCAGCCCTCGGGGCCCTGGACCCCATCCATTGTCCCTGAGAGAAGAGCCCCAGGGCCCGTTAGCACCGAGAGCCAAAGCCAGAGCCATCCACGGAGCCAGGAAGCCTTCCCCGGGTTTATTCCTGACGGAGGCCTGGGAGGTCTGGGAGGACACAGTAGACACACGCAGCTGTGCCATGGACCTTCAGCCTACAGAACCCTCCCGAAAGACAGTTCCCACCACTACTTTTTTGTTTTTTTAACCCAAGACAGTCTCACTCAGTCGCCCAGGCTGGAGTGCAGTGCCATGATCTCGGCTCACTGCAACCTCCTCCTCCCAGGTTCAAGCAATTCTCCTGCCTCAGCCTCCCAAGTAGCTGGGATTACAGGCATGTGCCACGACACCCAGCTAAGTTTTGTATTTTTAATAGAGACAGGGTTTCGCCATGTTGGCCAGGTTGGTCTCGAACTCCTGACCTCAGGTGATCCCGTGCCTCGGCCTCCCACAGTGCTGGGATTACAGGCATAAGCCACCACACCCAGCTAATTTTTGTATTTTTAGTAGAGACAGGGTTTCACCATGTTGGCCAGGCTAGTCTCGAACTCCTGACCTCAGGTGATCCCGTGCGTCGGCCTCCCACAGTGCTGGGATCACAGGCGGGAGCCACTGCGCCCGGCCTCCTACCACTACTTCTTCAAGGCAAGTGAGAGGGCAGGAAACAGCGCTATCCCCACAGAGTTATCTGCAGCCACGGGGGAAAGGAGGCCTCAGATGTCAATTTAGGAGGAGAGCAGGTCCCTCCCTTGGAGGAGAGAAGGGCTGGAAGGGCAGGAGACAGGAGGAGGGCCTGGGGTGGGAAGTGGGGCAGAGCTGCCTGGGAGGGGGCAGTGCTGGAAAGCCCTTTTCAGGGCCTAGGCCTGGCCCAAATGCAGCCAAGAGGGAATGAAGTCAGATCTCCTCCGAGTTATGATTCCCCATCCAGCCTCCTCTCCTGAATCTTTAAGATGAGTGTGCAGAATACAGAATGAGATGTCAGTCACATTTCATCCCTGAATTAAGCGGAGTTTATCATGAAGGATAAACAGGCACAGAGGAGAATTTGGAGGCCCCGCACAGAGACCACCAGCCACAAGAGGCTGAGTGACGCCCTCCTCTCCTTTTCAAGAAAAGCCTTCTCCTCCCTGCCCCTTCGCAGCCGCTATCCGCGTGGACCCCACTTCTGTCACTGGTTTGACAGGTGAGGAGAGACTGTTTTTCCCATTTGTATGCAGATTGTTTTGTTGACAATCCAATGATTTTTTTTTTTTTTTAATAGCAGAGCCTTAGAGGTTTCCTTCTCCTGATTCTACTCTGGGGTTGTCTAGACTCCACAGATTTCTTTTGCGTAACAAAATGTACGTTATCCAACAACCCAGCCCTGGCCCAGGATTCCAGGTTCCCTTCCCAGGCCTGATTCAGCCAAGCATTTGCCAAGCACCTCCCTCACAACCCCAATCCTTCCCTCGGGCATCTCCTAGGGCTGCCCCAGGCACTGTGTGGGGATGGAGTTGAGGGGCTTCTCTTGCAGGATCAGGATGTTAAACCCACATTGCAAACTGCTTTCTAGGCCTGAGTCCCTGCCTTGGGTCTGCCCAAGCAAATTAGCTTCATCCAAGGGTATGAAAGACATTGGCCAGACTTGTAATCCCAGCACTTTGGGAGGCCAAGGCAGGCAGATCATCTGAGGTCAGGAGTTTGAGACCAGCCTGACCAACATGGAGAAACCCCATTTTTACTAAAAAGACAAAATTAGCCAGGCATGGTGGTGCAGGCCTGTAATCCCAGCTACTCGGGAGGCTGAGGCAGGAGAATCGCTTGAACCTGGAAGACAGAGGTTGCTGTGAGTCAAGATCATGCCATTGCACGCCAGCCTGGGCAACAAGAGCGAAACTCCATCTCAAAAAATAAAAGAAATACAGGGGACACTGTAAATCCGGATCTAAACTGAATCAGGGTCAACTCTCCCGGGTTCTCTGTGGCCCCTCTTCTTGTCTGTCTTCTCCTTCTCCCAGACTTTAGTTCTGTATTCCAGGAGCTCAGCTTCTGAGGCCTGGGAAATGTGAAAAGACCGGCGTGGATAAACTTGGTCTGAGAACTAATGTTACAACACATAGAATCTCCACTGCTAGGTATACCCAACAGAAATGACTACATATGTTTACCAAAAGACGTGCACTAAAATATTTATAGCAGCACTGTTCACAAAAGCCCCAAACTGGAAACAATCAAATGCCCACCCATGGTAGGATGGATAAAAATATGGTGGTGTACTCACACAATGGGAGGCTAAAGCAAAAGAAAACAAAAGTGCATATGACTACAACCACACACAAGACTGTGAGTCTCACGCAGGTACTACTGAGAGAACAGCTACACACAGAAGAACACTCCTGTATTAGTTCGTTCTCACACTGCTACTAAAGACATACCCGAGACTGGGTAATTGATAAAGGTAAAAGGTTTAATTGACTCAGAGTCCAGCACGGCTGGGGAGGCTGTAGGAAACTTACGATCACGGTGGAAGGGGAAGCAAACATGTCCTTCTTCACATGGCAGCAGGAAGGAGACATGCTGAGCAAAAGGGGGAAAGCCCCTTATAAAACCTTCAGATCAGGGCCAGGTATGGTGGATCACGCCTGTAATCCCAGCACTTTGGGAGGCCGAGGCGGTGGATCACGAGGTCAGGAGTTCAAAACCAGCCTGGCCAACATGGTGAAACCCCATCTCTACTAAAGGTACAAAAATTAGCTGGGTATGGTGGCACACACCTGTAATCCCAGCTATTCGGGAGGCTGAGGCAGGAGAATTGCTTGAACCAGGACCCAGGAGGTGGAGGCTGCAGTGAGATCGCACCACTGCACTCTGACCTGGGCGACAGAGTGAGACTCCATCTCAGAGAAAGAAAAGAAAATCAGATCTTGTGAGAACTCACTCACTGTCACAAGAACAGCATGGAGGTAACCACCCCCATGATTCAATTACCTCCCACAGAGTCCACCCCACAAGTCATGGAGATTATGGCAATTACGATTCAAGACGAGATTTAGGTGGAGACACAGCCAAACCCTATCAGCTCCCAACATGATTTCATTCTCATAAAGTCCAAAAAACAGGCAGAATTCTTCTATGCGATCAGAAGTCAGGTCACGACCATCCTTGGGTGAGTAATGACTATGAAGTGGCATGGGGACACTTGTGGGCTGATCATGTTCTGTTCCTTGATATGGGTTGTTAGTTACATAGATTGTTCATGCACACACACACATACACACACACACACACATCTCTAGTCCAACTGCATGACCTTGGGCAAGTGTTCTCCCCTATGTGGTTCCAACCATCTTTAGACCCAGACCTGCAGCTAGGGTTGGACTCCCACCCCTATACCCAGGCAAAACTGTGCAGTACAGAGCACAGCAGAGCTCCCACGCCCCTTGCAATTCTGGGCCATGGAGCCTGATCCTGCCCAGATGGGGCAAGAGCCATGGGGTAGGTGTGTTGCCTTGACTCTCCAACCTCCTTAGGGAGATGAGCAGAAAAACCAGAACCCAACCAAAAATCCCTCCTCCCCGCCCCAACTCCCACCTCTTAGACCACTGACCTTTCTGGAGGTTCAGCTTCCTCAAGGCCTCTGTAGCATCCCACCCAGTTGGGCACATCTCCTTTCCAGGATGGCACCCAGGTAGTTTATGAATCTCTGTCTACAGCCCATTCCCACACACCACTTTTCCTACCAGCACTCCCCCAAGCCACCCTTCCAGTGCACCTTCACAAATGCCCCATCCCACCCCCGCCCACCCCAACCCTCAGCCTCTCACACATAGACATTCCGGCACCTCCTTGGTCCTCTTTCATAAACATGCTTTGCTGCAGTGCCCCCGTTTCAGACTTGACACATCCATTAAGTATTGATGAAGTGCTCGCCATTTGACAGATGCTGCTGAGGCCCCTTCCCATGCTTTATCTTAGCATAGCCTCGAGATGAGCCTGGGAAGTGGGTATTACCATCCCCATTTACCAGAGGAAAATTTGGAGCCTCAGAGATTGAGAAATCTCTGCAAGTCAGAGATGGGATAAATTAACTTACACTCAGGCTGGAATGACTAATAAGTGTGAGATTCCTTCTGAGAGCTTTTGCAAGTTTAAAGAAGTGCCTGTGAAACCAGAGCAATGAATCTAATGATGAGATGACAGATGGCATAATAAGAGCCCCTCAGCACCCACCCCAGATGACAACCTATTCAACTTGGGATGTCTACGATATTCATCGCTGGGAACAGGGGAGCCAGATAGCCAAGCCCTGCAAATTCAAGAAGGTGGACTTCAAGGAAAGACTTTGCCAAGGGGCAGGGGAATCTCACAGAGCCAGCCCTCGAACAGTTCCAGAAACCCACTTGCCTAAGTTTCCCCACCACCCCATGTTCCTCCTTTAGACCAGTGACCAAAAGAATCCCCATGACACAGTGGGCAGGACTCAGTTCTGACCCCCACCCCTCCTTGGGTGAGATGAGGTAGGGCTAGGCCCAGCTTCAGGAGGAGGGCTTCCAGCTGGTCACTCTCATGCCACATGGCTCCAACCATGCTGGGTGATGTCCACATGTGAGCTCCTTCAATCCAATCTCTGCAGAAGGTCACTACTGCCCTTCTCTGTAGGGAAGCCAGGTGACTCGGCCAAAGGCACACAGCTGGTAGGTGATGTCTAGGATGCAAGCCCAGACCCACCGGACCCCCAAAGCCCATGCTCTGATCTCCATTCCACTGCCTTGCAAATATCGTGTGGGCAAGGAGTGATGGGGCCTGGGAGGGGGAGCTGTGTCCCAAGAGCTCATAGATAAAACATTTAAGCCCAAGACCAGGCATGTCCCCACTGTGGCCATAGCCTGGGCCAAAGGTGAGGATATGTATGCCTCAAGGAGACAGGTGTCATATCCAGAGACCTCTTACCCCCAACACCCAACTGAAGAAGCCACACTGCAGCCTCTTCTGAGCCCTGGGAGACCCTGGCTTAAAGGCCCCAGCCCGGCCTGAGAATCCAGGCCAGAGGAAGCCTGATCATCACTGCCAGACCAGAGCCAAAGCACACTGAGGGTCATACAGCCCAAGCCCGGACCCCCACCGCTCACATCCACCTACAGGGTGGCCAGAAAGCCAGGAACAGGCCTGGGCTCAGAGGCACTTCCTCTTTGACCCACAAACACCCTCACTCATCTCACACTCCCCTTGCCCCACCAAGGTACCTTCTGTGCGGATGGTGAATGGCGAGTCCCCCAGGCGCCGGGTGGAGAACTGGCCTCCCAGAGAGGTCATCAGGAAGCAGAGAGTGAAGAAGCCGATGCCCAGGACAAAAAGCCTGTGGAGAGGAAGGAGGCGGGTCAGAAGGGCAGGCAGTGCCATCGTGCCCCAGCGCTCCACCAAGTACGAGCTGCACAAATGCTTTAAGACTGAGTGCATGAGTGAAGGAAGCAAGGGAGAATGAAAGGGTGGGGGCTGAGCTCCCAGGCCCAGGAGGGCTCCCCTCACTATAGGATAAAGAGAGCTCGACTACAGGGAGCTGGCCCACAGCCACACGGAAAACCACGAGGCAGAATGACGCACACTCAGGCGTGAGGCGGGCGGGCTCTAGCCTCCAGGCAGAGCTGGTTCATTAACAGCTGCAGTCCTCAAAGTGTGGTCCCCAGACCAGCCGTCGGCATCACCTGAGAATCCTTGGAAATGCCAGTGCCAGGCCCAAACCCCAAATGACTGAATCAGACACTCTGGGGGTGGGGCAAGCAAGCTATTTAAGCAAAGTCTCCTGAAGATTCCACTGCATGCTGAAGTTTGAGAACCAGTGATGGACACAGCAGGGCCCGATGCCAGCCAGAGGGCGAGGAATTGGTCCAGACAAGGCCCACCTGGATCTCATCAATCACCCAGGCCACCCTGGGCGCTGTGCAGAGGCCTTGCTGCAGCAGTCATGAGGTCACTTGAACACCCCCATCCACGTCCACTGCTAGATGGTAAGATCTCCATGGCAGGGCCACACGGCCCCGTGCCCACGATCCCCCCAACACACATCGCCCCTAGGCAGGCACACACAGGGTCATAAGCCTGTACCATGGACTGGCCAGGGTGTCCTCACACCTGTGCCCTCACACCTATGCGATAGGTGTGTGTGCTGTCACACTGGGTGGGAGGGAGGGCTGGCCAGAACAGGACTCTCTTGTTCATGCCTTCAACACGTAGTTGTTGATTATCTAACAGGAGCCAGGCTCCGGGGTAACCCCAGGGGTACAGGAGGGAACGAGGCACAGAACCGTCCTTCCCTCAAGTCCAGACCCAGAGTCCTGCTGCTTCCCTCATCAATCCGAGGCCCCGAACAGGAGCGCTGAGCTCAGCAGCACAGCCTTCGGGCTCCTCTGGGACCTTGAACCAATCAGAGGACTTGATGAACCGGCAGAGCTGAGAGGGGCACCCTCCACCAACCCCAGATCAGGGCGAGGAACCACATCTTGTGTGGAGCCAGGCTCCCTGGGGAGAGCCCCACATGTCATGCCAGAGACCCCTGGGCCTCGCCCCTCCACTCCCTGCCCTCCAGTTCCATGCTTGTTTGTATCTTTACGCAAGACTTGTTTTATGCATTTTAATCTTCATTATTTGAAACTGGCAGAGCAGTATTTAATTAAAATTTGGTCCATTAAAGAAAACACATAATTGCAGAAGAAAATAAAAAGCACAACAAAATCCCAGCCCATATTTAAAGGAAGCTGTTAGAGATTTGGGCAGGGAGGAGGAGAACCCAAAAGCAGAGAGGGCTTTGGGAGCTTCCCCAAGGAGAGACTGGAAGACCACACCCCCAACAGGGAGGACAGGAGATGTGATTCAGTAGCCGAGACCGCGTAAGGGACACTTCCCTCGGTGCAGAGGGATGCCTTGCTGGATTCCACCAAACCTAGGGCTGGGGCTCAGATCTTGGGGTCCCTCGAAGGAAGCCAGGTGGTTCTGGAGACAGCAGCCACGGCAACAGCGTAAGAGAGGTGCTGTCCCATGTCCAGGGAGATCCCAGGGGAAATAAGCTATTTGTCCTCCCAGTCTGAGGACAAGGATGGACTTTCCCCACTCCTGTCTCTAGTATCTCACTCCCCTGGTCTCTTCCCCAGCCAGGGAGTTGTATTTAGAGCTGGGGACCAGGGCTGCCTGCCAGGGTCCAACAACCCTGCTATGAGAAAGGCGTCTGCCCTCTTTAGCCCAGAACCTGAAGCCCCCAGCACACCTCATCTGCATCTCCCTCTGCAAGACCCCCATCCTGGGGTTCGGTGTCCCCCAAAGCAGCTGGGGGCCATTTGGAGTGGATTCAAGTTAAAATGGTTTCAGCCATCCATGTATCCACTCAAGCAATATTCCAGGGGCACTTATGGAATAAAGACCCTGCCAGCAGCCCTGGGAAAACCAGAGGGAATAGGACCCCAGCCTGCCTTTGAGGATGAACAAGCTGGGGTGCTGTGATTGGAGCCTGCCCCCTCTCAACTGAAGGGACTCACTGATGACTGCAGGTCTCTGGGCAGCCCAGGGAGACCCTGGGGTGAAGTTACACAACTCTGAGGACCAGTGCAGCTCCACCCCCAATCCTGCCTTCAGATAAGGGCCTGAAAAAAACCAGGGCAGGACCAAACAGGGAAGCCGCTCTGGGGCGCGAGCGCTGTCCGTGGTGCTGGGGTCCCGCGGCTGCTTCCAATCGCTCCAGGAACACCCAGCGGCCCGCAGGGCGGGACCGGCAAGGGGTCGGGGGTCGGGGTTGCAGGGAAGAAGGGGCGACGATCCTCCAGTGTTCCCAGTCAGGCCAGGGATTCAAGGGATTCCCTGGAGGAGCAAGGCCCTTTCCAGAGACGCCTGCTTCCCGCCCTGCTTCTCATGGGCTCCCAACGCCCCCATCACTGCCCAGGGCCTGCCCAGCTCTCCTGGTCTCCCGCACCCCCGGACCGCGGCGGTACAGCCTAACCCCTGCTGTCCCTGAGGGCTGCCTCCTCGGCTCAGCAGACAGGCCCAATGTGCTGGGAGGTGGGCGCCAGGTGAGCCACCGTCTCCCCGCCCCCATCCCCCTCTGGGGAGACTACAGCGGGGCTGGGAGGGACGGGGCTTGGGCCACGGCCTGAGGGGTTCAGGCTCCCTGCCAGCTCCGCCCTCGGGAGCTCCGTCCCGCGCCCGGACCCCACCTGTGGCCGCGTCCCGAGTCCGGCCCCTGCGCCGGGGCCGCCACTCCCCCAGCTTCCTGGCTGCCCAACTACCCAGGGGGTGACACTCGGGCCCCGCCGGGCGCCCATCGGGCAGCGCCCCCTTCCCACCCCGTTGGAGGCTGGCTCCGCGGGTGCCTCGGAGGAGAGGGGGTTGCCTGGCACCGCTGGTCTTTGGGGGCCCCTGGGTCAGGTAAGTCCCGTGCGGCCTCAGCCCTGCCTGGCCTGGGCCCCCAGGTGTTGGCCGCCCCAAGTGTGTCTCCTTCTCCACTGCCCGCGGCTGCGCTCCACCGCAGCCCCAGCGCCCGCAGCCCCCCGCCCCCCAGCCCCGCAGCGCCGCCCCTGCCCCCGCCTCTCCGACACCTGCGGTCGGGGGACGAATCCCGGGATTAGGGGGTCCTCGCCCTCATCTCGGGACCCTCTCGTCAGAGCCAGGCCCGAGCCCCGCGGGGAGGAGGGCAGTGCCACCAAAGGCGGGGGAGAGGGTAGCACAGGCGGGGAGGTTGGGGTGGGGAGCTACCTAGGGGCGGACAGGCAGGACGGGAGGGATCGGAGGGGGAGCTACCGGGCGCCGCGCACTAACTTTGCCGCCCAGATGGGACGGTCCGCGGGGTGAGGACGGACCCCGAAGGGCTGGGAAGGGGCGCGCAGGCTGGGGCGACTTTCTGGGCCCAGGACCACCACCAACACCCAGGCGTTTTCTGCCCCCATTCTCACTTCCGCCCCCGAGTCCTCTCCAACCCTGCCCAACTCGGGACAGGTCCCGGAATAACACACCCCTCCCCACCCGCACCCCTAGCCCCCACCCCATTCGTGTCCCCAGCCCAGCCCCACTGGTCATCGCCAAGGGTTGAAGCGCGAACCGCCCCCTCTGCCACCGGGGCTTGCACCATCTCAGGAACCGACCTCTCCCACCTCCACCCCGCGACCCCCGGGGGAAAAGACCAACCAGGAGGGAACTTTACCGAAAGGGTCTCAGGGTGACCAGGCATCTTCTGACCATTATCTTCCCATCCGGGTTGACGGCGATCATTGTTCAAACTTGTCGGGGCGAATAGCCACGGGCGAGGCCGGACGCACCGTCCTGGGCCCCGCTCCCGCCGCGTCCTGGCCGCGAACCCTCTGCTGGCCGAAGCCGCTTCCGAACGAAGCTGGGGGCGCGCGGCCGGGTGGCCTCGCTGCTCGGGCCTGGGCGGGCAGCGGAGGGAGCGGCGCGGCTGCCAGAGGGCGGCGAGGGCGCCCGGCCGGGCCGTCTCTGCGTCTCTGCCCTCCCCACTTCACATTTTGGGGGCCGGGAGGCGGCGCGCCCCCAGACCGCCGGCTGCGCGTCTGCCTGCTCGGGCTCGCTCGCTGGGCGGGACGGTGCCGCGGCGCGCAGACGGGCTCCCCGCGGAAGGCACCCTCATCCCCGGCCCCGCGCACTCGGTGCCGGCTAGAGGCGGCCCCGGGCCCGCGCCCCGGCCCCCCGCGCCTCCGGGCCGCGCCAATCCTCGGCCCCGCGCCGCGCCGCGCCCATGGCTCTCGACGAAGGCAGCCCGCGCCCGCCGCCCGCTTGCCCGCTCACCCGCCCGCCCGCTCGCTCCGCCCGCTCCGCCGCCCGCGCTAGGGTGTCTGGCGTCCGGCCCCGCGCCGCGCTACGCCCGGAGGCGCCGCATTGTTCCTCGGAGGAGGCGGCCGAGCGGCGCTGGAGCGGCCCGGGAGCGGCCGCGGCGCTTCCAAGACGCGCCGGCGCCACCTCGTGGCCGCAGCCTCGCTGTGCGCCCTGCCCTGAGCCGTGCGGGGCTGGCGCGCGGAGGACCTGCTTTGGGGACCGGCGGGCGGGGGTCCCTGCTCCTCCCTCCTGAGCCAAGCAACTTCCCTGCGCGCCACCAGCCCCGAAGGCCGAAAGCCGCTTTGGCTCCCGTAGAGCACAGAAGAGATGCGCGCCCAGCGGAGACCCTTCTCTTCCGCCAGGTGCCCCCACGGGCTTCCGCACCAGCCGCTTCCCACAGATGGGATTTTGCTTGGCGACACCCGCCCATCTTGTGTCCCTCCCTGGTCAGAAATTCCCGTGGCTCTTCTTTGCTTACTGATCTGAGTACAAACTCGGCCTGTGGCGCCGGGGCCCACTCACAGAGCCAGGCGCAGGGGCGCACTGGGTTCTAGCCCCACATCCTCCACCAGTCAGTGGGCGATCAAGTGTGCACGTCTCAGTGTCTCCACTATGAAATGATCGGACCAGAAGCTCACCCAGGCCCCTTACAACCCTAAACATGTCGGATCTCATGTGGTCTCTTAGCATCTAGGCGTCCTCCCCTCCCCCCTCCTCGCACTTCCTGGATTTGGAATGTGTTTGCAGTTGCAGAGATGGACAGAGGCTCTTGGGAGCTCGCAGAGCCAGTCTGAAGAAAGCTCTCTGGCTTCAAAAGCACTTCCCGAGGCCAGACCTGACCACCCACCCTGGGAAGTGCTTAAAGCCTCGGTCATGTGTCAGATGACTCTGAGGCTCTTCCCAGCTCAGGCCCTGATGCGGCAGCCTGGCTTATGCGAGGAGGGGACTTTCTTTTCCTCCAGCTGGTCCTGGTCCCCTCCAATCCCCCATGCCCAGTCCCCTTGCCGCCTGTCCCGCCTACCTCCCTGTCCCCTTCCTGGGCCATTTTTTACTGGCCGTGACTCATGCTTTCTGCTTTTCCTGCTCCTTCTTCATCAAAATTGACCTGTCCTGAGTTCCATTATCTCACTGCCTTGCTCCCTGTTAATGGGAAAATGGGTGATAAATTGGTCTTAGCAGATGGATGTGTTAAACCAGCTAGGTAACAAATTTGCATTGAACAAGGACATGCTGACCGTGCCTTTGTGCAGAAGAGTGACGGATGGTGGCAGGAAATTTGGGCATCGTGGCAGGCGGGCTAAGGAGATGTCGGAGGGCAGAGGTCTCTGCCAGGCCTCTAAATCACACCTCGTGCCTGGGTGCCTACATCTGCCACAAACTCGCAATAATTTACTCCCTGGATGTCAAGGCCAAAGCTGTATCTACACGAAGGAATGAAATGGCCCTTCTGATTGGGCGTCTCTCTCATGTAAGCTCAGCGGGTTGCATTTATACCCAGTTGCCATTTTAGGCCAAAGGGGAAGCCTGTTCCTGAGAGGTGGAGATGGGGTTCCCTAGAAGGCATGGTCACCTCTGGAGCAGGCCATTGGGGAGGTGGCCTACCCTCCACAAAAGCCAGAATTCAGAAGGTAGGGGAGGGTGCTTTCCAATTCCTCTGGGTCACACTCTCTTAGATCTGGACTTTGAGGTTGGAGTAGGGGAGTCCCTCTGCCATTTGATGGCCGGCTTGCGGCCTGGGAGGGAAGCAAGCAGAGGAGAGACAGTGACTTTTTACTTATTTATTTTTGAGATGGAGTCTCTCTCTGTCACCCAGGCTGGAGTGCAGTGGCATGATCTCAGCTCACTGCAACCTCCACCTCCTGTGTTCAAGCGATTCTTCTGCCTCAGCCTCCAGAGTAGCTGGGACTACAGGCACGTGCCACGATGCCCAGCTAATTTTTGTATTTTTAGTAGAGACAGGGTTTTGCCATGTTTAGCCAGGCTGGTCTCAAACTCTTGACCTCAAGTAACCCACCCGCCTCAGCCTCCCAAAGTGCTGGGATTACAGGCAGGAGCCATCGTGCCAGGCCAGCCAGTGACATTTTTCGAGCCAGACTGTCCAGCTGCCTGGCCCTTTTGGAGTCTGTCCCCTTTCCTTGGCCTCTTGTCTGCAGTAAAGTTCCATGTAAACAGTCCTGCTTGCTCCCTGCAGTGCTGTAGGCATTAGGAGAAAAACTGTGAATGCCACATCATGCAGTCTTGGATACAACCTCTTCACACCTCGGTTTCCTCAACCATAAATCGAGCTCCTTATAACCTGCTTCATAGAGCTGTTCTGAAGATCGAGTCACTTAATGCAAGTAAGTAACCCATTGCTGGGCCCTCCAGAGCCTTCCAAGCACGGTGGTGCTGCTGATTGTTGCTACTGTCCATCAGGAACAGATGCTGTTTGTGCACCCCGCTGCAGTCACCTCTGCAAGCTAAGAGGCAGATTACTGATAACACTTTCCACTCTCTGCCTGAGGACTTTTTTAAATGGCTGCGGGAATATGCTAGAACATGAAGGGGCAAGAAAGGACCCTGGGGCTGAGCACAGTGGCTCACACCTGTAATCCCAGCACTTTGGGAGGCCAAGGCGGGTGGATCACCTGAGGTTAGGAGTTCAAGACCAGCCTGACCAACATGGAGAAACCTCATCTCTACTTAAAAAAAAATACAAAGTTAGCCAGGCATGGTGGCGCATGCCTGTAATCCCAGCTACTTGGGAGGCTGAGGCAGGAGAATCACTTGAACACAGGAGGCGGAAATTGCAGTGAGCCGGAATCAAGCCATTGCACTCCAGCCTGGGCAACAAGAGTGAAACTTCTTCTCAAAAAAAAAAGAAAAGAAAAGAAAAGAGAAAGAAAGACAGAAAGAAAGAAAGAAAGAAAGAAACAAAGAAAGAAAGAAAGAAAGACCTTGGACAGGGCATCAACACCCTGGAAGCGGCACTCAAGCAGTGGATAGACGCCCCCACTTCCTCTCCCTCAGGGGGACCCTCTGCATGGTGTTACCCCATGGCTCCCTGGGTTCCCAGCAAGTTTGAGCTCCAGTTGCCCGTGGTGCGACCAGCCCTATGATGCACCTGTGTTCACTCCCGTCTCTCCCCTGTCTCATTCCACTCCTTGGTCAATGCCCCTGGGGTCACCTTCCAAATAAACCACTTGCAGAATCCTATTCTCAGAATCTGTTTCTGGGGGACCCACACCAAGATCACAAGGTCCTGCCTCATCAACTCATGGTTCTCAGACCGGCTTCCAGCAGAATCACCTGCAGAATTTAGCAAAATTGTCCTTATTCTGATCCAATAGCTGAGGTGCAGCCTGCGCACATTGGTGCTTTGATGCCACAGGTTATGCCAACACAGGCCAGGGTGGGGAAGCGCTGTTCTGGACACATACCTGTGCCATCTGAGGAGGAGGGGGAGTCTCTGCAAGCAAGCCAGGGGAGAACGGGAGAGTAGGAATGGCCGCACTGCTGCAGAGCCTGGTTGAGGACTGACGGTGGGCCGGGTGTGGTGGCTCAAGCCTGTCATCCCAGCACTGCAGGAGGCTAAGGCAGTAGGGATGCTGAAGCCAGCAGCTGGAGACAACCAGCCTGAGCAACACAGTTAGACCCCATCTCTACCAAAAACTTTAAAGCTTATCCAGGTGTAGTGATGTGCACCTGTAGTGCCAGCTACTCAGGAAACTGAGGCAGGAGGATCATTTGAGCCCAGGAGAACAGAGACTGCAGAGCTATGAGCTCACTACTATACTGCAGCTCATGTGACACAGCAATGCTCTTTTTTTTTTTTTTTTTTTTTTGAGATGGAGTCTAGCTCTGTCGCCCAGGCTGGAGTGCAGTGGCGTGATCTCAGCTCACTGCAACCTCCACCTCCCAGGTTCAAGCAATTCTCTTGCCTCAGCTTCCCGAGTAGCTGGGATTACAGGCTCCTGCACCACAGTTAAAATACCCAGTTAACTTTGTATTTTTAGTAGAAACAGGGTTTCACTGTGTTGGCCAGGCTGGTCTCTAACTCCTGACCTCATGATCTGCCCACCTCGGCCTCCCAAAGTGCTGGGATTACAAGCATGAGCCACCGTGCCCAGCTGCCCTCTCTCTTATAAAATAATAAACAGATAAATAAGGACTGACATCAGGTGAACCCATTTCCAAACCCCATCCATCTTCATTGTTTCTCTCCTGAAGCTATCAACAGACACACACCAGCCAAATCCAGGGCTAGAATGCACATTCTGCCAGGTGCCTTAAATATAGCACTTCCAGCCCCTCTCCCTGCCCTTGGGTTCTGCTGGCCTGGCTGGAGGGGTCAGAAGAAACCCACAGCCAGCAAAAAGCCCTGGCCAGGAAGTGGAGGCCTGTGTCCAAAAAGGCAGAGGACTCGGGGAAGGGATCATGGTACAGTGGGGTAGTCCTGCCATTCAGACCAAACTCAAACTACCAAGAGGGTAGGCCAGGAAACAAGGAAAGGGGAGTGCGGTGTTTCCCAGGCAATCGTAACAAACCACCACAATCTGTGTGGCTTAAAGCAATTGGAATTTATTTCTTCGCATTCACCCCCTCCTAAGGGGAGGGGCTGGAAGTGCTATATTTAGGGCATCTGGGCGAATGTGCTTCTTAGCCCTGCATTTGGCTGGTTGTGGGTCTGTTGATAGCTTCAAGAGAGAAACAGTGAAGAGGGATGGGATTGGAAAATGGGTACACCTGATGTCAGTTTTTATCGATTTATTATTATTATTATTTGAGACAGAATTTCTCTCTTCTTGCGCAGGCTGGAGTGCCATGGGGCGATCTCAGCTCACTGCAATCTCGACCTCCCAAGTTCAAGTGATTCTCCTGCCTCAGCCTCCTGAGTAGCTGGGATTACAGGTGGGCACCATCACGCCCAGCTAATTTTGTATTTTTAGTAGAGACGGGGTTTCTCCATATTGGTGAGGCTGGTCTCGAACTCCCGAACTCAGGTGATCCGCCCACCTTGGCCTCCCAAAGTGCTGGGATTATAGGCATGAGCCACCACGCCTGGCCCTATTTATTATCTTATAAGAGACAGGGCATCGCTCTGACACACAGGCTGGAGTCCAGTGGTGCGATCATAGCTCGGTGCAGCCTCGATCTCCTGGGCTCAAGCGATCCTCCTGCCTCAGCTTCCTGAAGCCAGAAGTCTGAAATCAAGATGTTGATAGGGTCCGTTTCTTCCAGGCTCTGAGAAATAAACCACCCCAGGCTTCCCTCCCAGCTCCTGGCAACCCCAGGCAGCTCTCGGCTTGTAGCTACATCACTCCGGCCTCTGCCTTATCTCCCTCTGCCCTTCTCTGTGTGTATCTCTGTGTGCCTGAATCTCCCTCCTCTTGTAAGGACATTACTCATTGATTTAGGGTCCACCCTAATCAGACAGGACCTCATCTTAACAAGTACATCAGCAAAGACTCTATTTCCCAGTAAGGTCGCAGTCTGAGGTTCTGGGAGGACATGGACTGGGGAAGACACTGTTTAACCCACTACGGGGACCTAGTTCAAATGACCTGCATGGTTAAAGATGGTCGAGGGCTGCAGCCCCTGAAGCGGACACACCCCCATTGTGTTGTGTGACTGTGGGCCCAGTTATTTCAAGAGAAGCTAGAAATCTGGGCTTCTCCTATGAAGTCGCATAATTTTAAAATGTAGGCTCAGTATTTTTAGAACATCGTGCAAGACCAATAAAATCCATTGGAAGGCCTGCCATCTGGGCCCCTGCGTTTGTCACTGGAGGGCAGAGCAGCGAGCCCACCAGCCCGCCCACCCAGCAAGTCCAGCTTCACTGAACGACCCCCACCCTCAAGCCTCAGTCCAAGCTGCCCAGACAGCTCCCTGCCCCAGGGAGGAAAGTCAGCACTCCTAGGTGCACTCTGCGGGTGGGAAGGCTGGGCTGCTTCCTAGGGACTCCTGGACTCCCTGCTGGGCCCCCTGCAGCCTCACTGGGCATCAGAGCCTCGACTGCCACTCCTGCCTTCTCAAGGCTTCAAGGTTGTTTTTGGAGCTCACAGATGGGGCCCGGGGTGTGCAGAGGGAGAAGATAAACAAGCCATTTACCACATTTGCTATCGCCATTTAATGTGCGCCGACTGCAGTGGCACACAGCGCCTTACGAGGCAATAGGCCATTGTCCTTTGCCAGAGTGTGCGGCATTAATAATGTCATAACAGCATTTACTGACACCCTGTACAAATCAGCAGCAGAGGCCCTGCGCGGGGACAACGGGCCGGCACACGCCAGCAGCCTTGAGCACAGAGGCCGTGAGGTGGGGAGCGCCGCTGCTCCAATGCATATTTTATTCTTTCTGTTTCGCAACATTTAAGCTAATCCTCTGATTGAAAAGCAGCATCTAGGGTTTGTTTTTATTTGTGATAGAAGGCCATTCTCCATCATAGCTTGTGGGAGCTGGGAGCGGAGCTATCGTACTTGCCCTGTTCTGCAGGAAAGGTGGCCACTGTGTCTGGAGTGTGTCTGGCCAGCGAAGCAGGCGCCAACCAGACCGGCAGCCCTCCCCCTCCACATAGACCCCATCCCAGCACTGGCAACACAGGTGAACGCTTTATCATGATATGAGATTCCATTTATTGATCATCTACTATATGCCAGTGATACGGTTCAGCTGTGTCCTCCCCTGCCAAATCTCATCACAAATTGTAATCTCCATGATCTCCACATGTTGAGGGAGGAACCCCATGGCAGGTGATTGGATCCTGGAGGCGGTTTCTCCCATGCTGTTTTAGAGATAGTGAGTGCATTCTCACAGGATCTGGGGCTCTTCCCCCTTCATTCCTCACTCTTCTCTCTCTTGCCACCTTGTGAAGAAGATGCCTGCTTCCCCTTCCGCCGTGATTGTAAGTTTCCTGAGGCCTCCCCAGCCATGTGGAACTGTGAATCAATTAAACCCCTTTCTGAGACCCAGTCTCAGGTAGTATCTTTATACCAGTGTAGCCAAGAAATGAACCAGGGACTCTAAATGTGTTACCATGCTCACATTGTTATTTTATTTAGATTTGCTTTGGCAGAGCAACGTTGTTTTTAATGATATGGTTTGGATTTGTGTCCGATATGGTTTGGATGTGTGTCCCCACTCAGATCTCATGTCGAATTGCAATCCCCACTGTTGGAGGAGGGGCCTGGGGGGAGGTGACTGGATGAGGTGGCAGATAACCCCCTTGCTGTTCTCCTGACAGCGAGTTCTCACAACATCCAATTGTTTAAAAGTATATAGCACCTCCCCCCCTCTCTTCCTCCTGCTCCTGCTGTGAAACCAAGCCTGCTTCCTCTTTGCCTTCCACCATGATTGTAAGTTTCCTGAGGCCTCCCCAGCCATGCTTCCTATACAGTCTGTGGACTAGTGAGCCAATGAAGCCTCTTTTCTTTATAAATTACGCAGTCTTTCGTGTTTCTTTACAGTGATGTGAGAACAGACTAATATAGACCCCCCTTTCTTTCTGGATAGTTTCTCTGTTTGCATCACAGATCACTGCAGAACTATGGGAACCGCAGAATCATGGCCCCCAAAGATATCAACCTCTTAATCCCCAGAACCTATGAGTATGTTACTTTACATGGCAAAATCAGATTAAAGTTGCAAATGAAATTTAGATTGCTAATCAACTGAGTTTAAAATGCAGAGATTAGGCCAGGCACGGTGGCTCACACCTGTAATCCAAGCACTTTGGGAGGCCGAGGCGGTAGATCACCTGAGGTCGGGAGTTGTTTGAGACCAGCCTGACCAACATGGAGAAACCCCGTCTCTACTAAAAATAAAAAATTAGCCACATGTGGTGGTGCATGCCTGTAATCCCAGCTACTCTGGAGGCTGAGGCAGGAGAATAGCTTGAACCTGGGAGGCGGAGGTTGTGGTGAGCCAAGATCATGCCGCTGCACTCCAGCCTAGGCAACAATAGCAAAATTTCATCTCAAAGAAAAAAGAAGCTGGGCGTGGTGGTTCATGCCTGTAATCCCAGCACTATGAAAGGCTGAGGCGGGCGGATCACAAGGTCAGGAGTTCGAGACCAGCCTGGCCAATATGGTGAAATCCCATCTCCACTAAAAATACAAAATTAGCTGGGCGTGGTGGTAAGCACTTGTAATCCCAGCTACTCAGGGAAGTTGAAGCAGGAGAATTGCTTGAACCGAGGAGGCAGAGGTTGCAGCGAGCCAAGATCATGCCACTGCACTCCAGCATGGGCAACAGAGCAAGACTCCATTTCGAAAAATAAAAAATGCAGAGATTATTCTAGATTATCTGAGTGGGCCTGCAACTGAACCTAGGTTCAGCTGCTCAACACCCAAAAGCCAGACATGAGCAGTAAGGTTGGAGGGAAGAAAAGCAGGTTTATTCAGGAAGCCAGCAAAGCCAGGAAGATGGTGAATTAGTGTTCTAAAGTAACAGCTCCAATTTTTTAGGCTAGCCAGAAGCTTGGAGTTTTTTCTTTTATATTTTATTTTTTTGAGACAGAGTCTCATTCTGTCACCAGGCTAGAGTACAGTGGCGCATTCTTGGCTCACTGCAACCTCCGCCTCCTGGGTTCAAGTGATTCTCCTGCCTCAGCCTCTCGAGTAGCTGGGATTACAGGTGCCTGCCACCATGCCCAGCTAATTTTTGTATTTTTAGTAGAGACGAGGTTTCACTGTGTTGGCCAGGATGGTCTCGATCTCTTGACCTTGTGATCTGTCTGCCTCGGACTCCCAAAGTGAGAGCCTGGCCAAACAGAGGGTTTTTATGGGAGGGGGATACGGGGAAGGGGTGGGTATTGGGATCTAGAGGTAATAAGGGACAGCAGACATCTGTACATCAGTGAGGGTGAGAAGAGGTTGGGAACTTCTCTGTCCTTGGTCAGGTGACAGTGCACCTGTCAATCTTCAACAAAACATAGCTAGTTGTTTACAGACTTCCCCTTTAATCCCAGAGTTAGTTTAAAAAACTACATGATTGCTGTTTTGCATTTTGTCTCAGTGCTCTAAAATTATCCCAGCAGACGTGCAGAAATGAGTAAAGCCTCTTAAACAAAAATGGAGGGAGTGATGTTCGTTCTTTGCTTTTTCACTGTTCCAGACCTAATGTAACCCCAAGTGCTGGAACTCAGAAAATGACACCCCAAAATATGGCGCTTTGACACGCTAAGTACAGTCATCCCTCAGGATCCACGCAGAATTGGTTCCAGCACCCGTGCAGGTAGCAAAATCCAAGGATGCTCAATTTCCTTACATCATATTTGCATGTTATCTGCACACATCCTCCCATGTACTTCACAGCATCTCTAGGTGACTTATAATACCTAACACAACATAAATGCTGTGTAAATAGTTATACTGTATTTTTTAATTTGTATGTTTTTCTTTTTCTTTTTTCTTGTGTGTGTCAGAGATTAAGCTTCATCACATTATCATTTTTTTAATTTAAGAGACCAAGTCTTGCTCTGTCACCCAGCTCACTGCAAACTCTGCCTCCCGAGTTCAAGTGATTCTCCTGCCTCAGCTTCCCAAGTAGCTGGGATTACAGGTGGGCATCACCAGGCTTGGCTAATTTTTGTATTTTTAGTAGAGACAGAATTTCACCATATTGGCCAGGCTGGTCTCAAACTCCTGACTTCAAGTGATCCACTCAGCTCAGCCTCCCAAAGTCCTGGAATTACAGGCATGAGCCACTGTGCCTGGCCAGTATTATTGTTAAATATTGTATTTTTAGTATTGTTTTTTCATGGTTTCCACTCTCAGTTGGTTGAATCTGCAGATGTGGAACGTACCAATAGGGAGGGCTGTATTTTGAACTAAAGAAGCATCCTCAGAACCAAGGTCTTTCCGCCCTTCTCCGGTATCCATCCTGTGTCTCCATCCTTTCTTTCCTGAAGCATGGGGAGGAGCTTTCCTGAAGCTTCCCTTATTTAAGGGAAGTTCCTCCAGAAGGAATGCAATTGTCTTTTCCCTGGAACCTACACTAACCAGAGAAGAGACTAAAGATTTCCACGCCCAGGACACCATACCTGGACAGACTTTTCACCTGTCTTTCTGAGAGCTCCTGTGTGACTTTATCTGCATGATAATGCCTTTGTTCCCAGGGCAGCTCCTGCCCCACCCTCCATGGCTGGTCGCCACCACCCTCCAGGAGCCTGTAAGCCCCTCATTCTTTCTGTAGCTCAAAATGCTATTTAAGCTTCAACCATCTGGCCCTTCTTGGAGGCGCCTATCCTGCACGACCCCTGTGCACATGCACCTTGTAAATGTGTGTGTCTTTCCTCCTGCTCATCTGTCTCCTGCTGAGTACATTTTTCAGGCTCGAATATCGAACCTCCAGGGAAGAGAGAGAGGGTTCTGTCACTCCTACACAAGGATCCTTAAATACAGAAGAGGGAGGCAAAACAAGAGAGTCAGAATGCACAGCATGAGAAAGACTCCACCAGCCGTTGCTGACTTTGAAGGCGGAGGAAGGGGCCACAAGCCAGGGGATCCAGGCGGCCTCCAACAGCTAGAAAAGGAAAGGAGATGGGTTCTCCCCTAGAGCCTCCGGAAGGAACGCAGCCCGGCCGACACCTTGACTTTAGCCTCTTCAAACCCGAAAGAATCCAAAACAGGTCTCAATCCATTTAGAAAGTTCATGTCGCCAAGGTTAAGGATGTGCTCACCATGCAGCCTCAGGAAGTCCTGAAGACATATGCCCAAGGAGGTCACAGCACGTTTTTAAACATTTTAGGGAGACATGAGCCATCAATCAGATACACTTAAGATATACATTGTATCAGTTCAGAAAGGTGGGACAACTCAATGCAGTGGGAAGGGAGGACTCCCAGGATACAGGTAGATTTCAATTTTTTCTAGGCTGGGCATCGTGGCTCATGCCTGTAATCCCAGCACTTTGGGAAGCTGAGACGGGCAGATCACCTGAGGTCAGGAGTTCAAGACCAGCCTGGCCAACATGGGGAATCCACATCCCTACTAAAAATACAAAAAATTAGCCAGATGTGGTGGTGCACGCCTGTAATCCCAGCTCCTCAGGAGGCTGAGACAGGAGAATTGCTTGAACCCAGGATATGGAGGTTGCAGTGAGCCGAGATCACATTACTGTACTCCAGCCTGGGTGACAGACTGAGACCCTCTCTCAAAAAATAATAATAATAATAACAATAGTAATAATAATACATTTAAAAATAAAATTTTTCTGATTGGCAGTTGGTTGAGTTATTGTCAGTAGAAAGGAGTGTCTATTGATTGTTATTGTCTATGAGAAGTTGTGGAGACCAAACTTTTCTCATGCAGACGAAGCCTCCAGGTAGCAGGCTTCAGAGAGTAGGTCATGAACGTTTCTTATCAGATGAAGTCTTTGTTGATGTTAAATGTTAGTCACCTTTTCTTGAATTCCAAAAGGGAGGAGGGCATAATGGGGCATGTCTGACCCTCTCTTCCCTCATGGTCTGAACAGTTTTTTAGGTTAGTTTTGGAGTGCCCTGGCCGAGAGGAGGGAGTCCATTCAGATGGCTAGGGGGGACCTTGGAATTTTATTTTTGGTTTATATCTCCAAGAGACCGTTTTGGACCTCCAGCTTCCAGAATTGTAAGATGCTAAATCTGTGTTGTTTTAAGCCATGAAGTGTGTGGTTACAGCAGTCATAGGAAACTGACATGCCATCTTTTCAGAGCTGCCATGGCCAGGCACTGTGACGCTCAATGCTCCCCATGTGTGAGCTCATATCCCCATTAACAGATAAGAGAAACTGAGGCTCAGAGAGGTGAAACATCTTGTACGAGGGCTCACTACTGATCCAGTTGCAAACTCAGGCCCAGGAGACCTCAGAGTCCATGAGCTTACCCTCTGTCCCTCGTAGGACCTGAAACCCTGGACCAGGAGTCTAAGGGGCAGGTATGAGCAGGTATGGCCCTGGAAGTTCAGGCCCCAGGAAAAGAGCTCCCTCCCAGAGCTGCAGGTGTCACATGAGGAGGGGCTGATGCGGCAGGCCACCAAGCACTGAGGTGCTTCTCCACCCAGCTGACTTGATTTCCTCCTTCTGCTCCCTGAACGTGCCTGGATCATCTCAAAAGAACAGCTACCCAAAGACACCCCCTGCTCTGGTTGTGGCCTGAACGAGGGTGATGCAGGACTTCAGGCTGTGGTGGAGGTGCCTCCCAAGACAACCTTGAAACCTGTCCCTGTGTAGCAAAAACATATGGTGTCCAGGTCCAAGTGGGAGCTTGCCACCCTGAGACAGCCATGACCTTCCCATCTCCAACAGAAGGGAAGTAGATGGGGGGTGTGGCAGATGGACCCCTTTTCCGTCCATCTCTGCTCCAGCCTCCGTGGCAGTACAGAGGATGCTGTGGGAGAGCCATGGCCCCTGCTTGGCCCTCTGAGAATTTTGAGAAGAGGGTGGTGACGGACACACGCTCAAACTAGGAGGAGGAGTTTGTTGCCCACTGAGCCCTCCCAAGTGTCCTGAACAGCATCCGACACGAGATGCATTCGACAGAGGTGTTTTCAGTGAATGGATGAATGAGTGTGGTGACGAGGCAGGGAAAGGTAAGGGTTCAAAGGACCCCAGTCCCTAAGCCCAGCCGGCATAGTGGTCAGCCAGGTCTGTTTCCACCTTGCCCTCTGTGCCCACTGCACTGCGCAGGCCCCCTCTTCTCGTGAACCGTTCATCCCACGCCTCCGGCCCATGCCAGGCAAAGAGCACCTTCTCCACACCACCTCCTACTCCCCATGTTCCTCCACCGGCTCCTTGTGCATCTCCCTGACCTGAGCATCACTGTGGAGGCAGCTTCCTGAAACTGTTCCTGATTCATCTCAGACTCTTCTTGGCCTGCATTTCCTCATCCACTGGGTGTTCCTCCACAAAGCTACCCCCAGGGCCAGCCCGGCCCCCTTCCCTGCCTATCAGGGACAGGCAGCCCATGGGGTGAAGGTCTAGGTATCCCTGGAAGCACAGCAGGGCCGGCAGGATGGGCCAGGCTCTTCTCAGCTTCCTTGTTGACTGTGATGGGGCTTGGGTCCTGTCTCCCCTTCCCGACCCAGACCTTGGCACATCACTCTCCGAGTCTCAGTTTCCTCACCTCTAAATTAAAGATCGCACCTGCGGACTTCACACAGGGCCTGACATGGAGCTGGCTCTTGTTTGTGGCTTATTTGTCTACTAAATTATAAGCTCCTGAGGATGAGAATCAGACAGAGAGAAACAAAGTCATTTTATTATTAGCTTCTGTTTCTTTAACACCCACCTGTACCAGGCATACGTCTCATCAGTTCATGCAAATAACCACGTGAGAGCCCAATCCTGTCTCACAGGCAAACACTGAGGCCCAAAAAAATGAAATAGCTTCACGGCTAAGTGCACGTCCAAGAGAAATGAAAACGCACATCCACACAGCAGCTTGTACATGAATGTTCACAGCAGCACGACTCTTAACCAAAGGGCAGAAACAATTCAGGTTGTTCATCAGTGGATGCATGAATAAACAAAATGTGATTTATCCATGTGATGAAACATTACTCAGCCTTGAAAAGGAACTATTCTCGAAAAAACTAAAATAGAATTACTGTATGATTCAACAATTCTACTTCTACATATAAATCCAAAAGAGGTGCAACTAGAGTCCCAAAGAGAAATCTCTTCACCTATGTGCATACAGCTTTATTCACAACAGCCAAAGGTAGAAACAACCCAACTGTCCATCAACAAAGGAATAAATAAGCAAACTGTGGTATGTCCATACAGTGGAGTATTATTCACCCTTAAAAAGGAAGATATTTGGCTGGGTACAGTGGCTCACACCTGTGATCCCAGCACTTTGGGAGGCCGAGGTGGGCAGATCACGAGGTCAGGAGATGGAGACCATCCTGGCTAACATGATGAAACCCCGTCTCTACTAAAAATACAAAAAATTAGCCAGGCACAGTAGCACACACCTGTATTCCCACTACTCAGGAGGCTAAGGCAGGAGAATTGCTTGAATCCGGGACGTGAAGGTTGCAGTAAGCTGAGATCACACCACTGCACTCCAGCCTAGGCAACAGAGCGAGACTCCATCTCAAAAAAAAAAAAAGGGGGGGAATTTATGGCTGGGCATGGTGGCTCACACCTGTAATCCCAGCACTTTGGGAGATCAAGGCAGGTGGATTACCTGAGGTCAGTAGTTCAAGACCAGCCTGACCAATATGGTGGAACCCCATCTCTACTAAAAATACAAAAATTAGCCATGCGTGGTGACATGTGCCTGTAGTCTCAGCTACTCAGGAGGCTGAGACAAGAGAATTGCTTGAATCAGGGAGACAGAGGTTGCAGTTGAGCCCAGATTGCACCACTGCACTCCAGCCTGGGTGACAGAGTAAGACTCTGTCTCTGTCTCAAAAAAAAAAAGGAAGGAATTTCTGACACATGCTACAACATAGATGAACCTTGAAGACATTATGCTGAGTGAAATAAGTCTCACATGAAAGGACAAATACTATGGGATTCCACTTACATGAGGTCCCAAAAGAGTCAGACTCAGGGAGACGGAAAGTAGGAAGAGGGTTGCCAAGGGCTGGAGGGAGGAGAGAATGCGGAGGGGTTTGTTGGGTATAGAGTTTTGGGTTTTTTCATTTTGTTTTATTTTGAGACAGGGTCTCTCTCTGTCACCCAGGCTGGAGTGCAATTGCACAATCACAATTCACTGTAGCCTTCACCTTCTGGGCTCAAGCTATCCTCCTTCCTCAGCCTCTCAGGTAGCTGGGACCACAGGCATGCACCATCATGCTCAGCTAATTTTTTTTTATTTTTTGTAGAGGGGTCTCTCTATGTTGCCCAGACTGCTCTCTAACTCCTGGGCTCAAGTGATCCTCTTACTTTAGCTTCCCAAAATGCTGGGATTACAAGCATGAGCTACAATGCACAGCCCAGTTTTTTGTTTTTTGTTTTGTGTTTTCTTTTGTTTTGAGACAGTCTCACTCTGTTGCCCAGGCTAGAGTGCAGTGGTGTGATCTTGGCTCACTGCAACCTCTGCCTCCCGGGTTCAAGTGATTCTCCTGCCTCAGCCTCCCGAGGAGCTGGGACTACAGGCACTCGCCACCATGCCCGGCTAATTTTTTTGTATTTTTAGTAGAGATGAAGTTTCACCATGTTGGCCAGGCTGGTCTCAGACTCCTGACCTCAGGTGATCCGCCCGCCTCAGCCTCCCAAAGTGCCGGGATTACAGGCATGAGCCACCATGCCTGGCTGATCTGATGGTTTTAAAAGGAGGAATTTCCTTGCACAAGCCCTCTCTTTGCCTGCTGCCGTTCACGTAAGACGTGACTTGCTCCTCTTTGCCTCTGCCATGACTGTGAGACCTCCCCAGCCATACAGAACTGTAAGTCCAATAAACCTCTTTCTTTTGTAAATTGCCCAGCCTCGGGTATGTCCTTATCAGCAGGGTGAAAGACTAATACAGGGATGATGGAAATTTTTTTTTTTTTTGAGACAGAGTTTCGCTCTCATTACCCAGGCTGGAGTGCAATGGCGCAATCTCGGTTCACTGCAACCTCTGCCTCCTGGGTTCAAGCAATTCTCCTGCCTCAGACTCCCGAGTAGCTGGGACTACAGGCATGTGCCACCATGCCCAGCTAATTTTTTTTTTTTTGTACTTTTAGTAGAGACGGGGTTTCACCATGTTGACCAGGACAGTCTCGGTCTCTTGACCTTGTGATCCACTCGCCTTGGCCTCCCAAAGTGCTGGGATTATAGGCGTGAGCCACCTCACCTGGCCAGAAATGTTTTAACTGGACAATGACATCTGTGCAATCGTGAATATACCAAGAATTTATAAATATACTAAAAACCACTGGATTGTACACTCTAAAGGGGTGAATTTCATGTGAATTATATCCCAGTTTTTTTTAATGAAGTAACTTGCCCATGATTACCCAATTAGTAAGGAGGAGAGTCGGGATTTGAACCCAGATTTGATCTTGGATCCTGGGCTCCCTGGCTGCCCTGTGCTCTGACATCTTTACAGATACGGTGTTGGATGGGGGGGCCCGAGGACCAGGCACTGAATAAATGTTGCATCTCTGGTGAGAGCTTAATAAAGAGAAGACACTTAAGGAAGAAAGACTCAGACCAGTCCTCGGATTCCCACGGCGAAGACGCTCCTCATTACTGCCAGCCACCAAATCCTCACAAGGGCCTCTGGCATATTATTTTGGGCACTTAAACCTTTCCTCATAGAATATGGGTCATAAGTCCTTTCTCTCCCCCATCTTCTCTCCTCCGACTGATGGCAAAGAATCTTAATTAAGTGTCCCCTGGCTGCTGGTTTAATTTGATAAATATAAAATTGAAGCATGTTAATAAAGCCATCCATCATCCCAGCTCAGCAGTTCTCTGAGCTGAAGGCTCTACTTTTTTTTTCCCTAAATCAATTTTTAGGATGATAATGAATTGGGTCTTATTCAGGAATAGCAGAGAACACAGGGACTCAGTGAAATGACAGTGGGGGCTGCTGGAGATCCAGGAAAAGGAGACACCTCCAGTGGTCTCTGCCCCCATTCTCTTCAACTCTCTTTTTTTTTTTTGAGGTGGAGTCTCACCCTGTTGCCCAGGCTGGAGTACAGTGGTGCAATCTCAGCTCACTGCAACCTCCACCTCCTGGGTTTAGGCTATTCTCTGCCTCAGCCTCCCAAGTAGCTAGGTTTACAGGCGCTCACCACCATACCCAGCTAATTTTTGTATTTTTAGTAGAAACAGGGTTTCACTATCTTGGCCAGGTTGGTCTTGAACTCCTGACCTTGTGATCCACCCGCCTTGGCCTATCAAAGTGCTGGGATTACAAGGGTGAGCCACCACACCCGGCTTAATTTTTGTATTTTTAATAGAAATGGGGCTTCGCCATGTTGGCCAGGCTGGTCTTGAACTCCCGACCTCAGGTGATCTGCCCACCTCAGCCTTCCAAAGTGCTGGGATTACAGGTGTGAGCCATCATGCCAGGCCCCTGCCCTCAAATGCTCTTACAGAACCCCATAATGGCCACCTTGCACCTCATCCCCACACCTTCCCCCTACCTACCCCACCATGTGGCCCATCCCTCACCTCTGCACCCAGCCCCAGCCCCTCTGCCTGTTCCTCTAACCGCCAGGCCCAAGCCCTTACCAGGTGCCTCTCCCACCTCCTGGCCCAGCTTCTAGAACTGCCCCTCCTTTTAGTTCCACTCTCTCACTCCATGGAGTAGAAGGCATTTTGGGCCAGGCACGGTGGCTCACGCCTGTAATCCCAGCATTCTGGGAGGCTGAGGCAGGCAGATCATGAGGTCAGGAGTTCAAGATCAGCCTGGCCAACATAGTGAAACCCTATCTCTACTAAAAATACACAAAATTAGCCGAGCATGGTGACAGGTACCTGTAATCCCAGCTACTCTGGAGGCTGAGGCAGGAGAATTGCTTGAACCTGGGAGGCAGAGGTTGCGGTGAGCCGAGATGTTGCCATTGCACTCCAGCCCGGGCGACAGTGTGAGACTCCGTCTCAAAAAAACGGCGGCGTTTTGTGCGACTTGCAAGTCTCAGAAAAGCCCAGCCAGTTCCTGGGCTGTGCTCAGCCCCACCAGGGCCACCTCAGCCCCAGGCATAGCTCGTCCAGCCCTAGCCTTACCCTCAGCTGAGCTCAACAGCCTTGGGTGGTAGAATGTCCTGACTCTGTCCTTAGCGGCTCTTGCCTTGAAGATGAGTCAACACAGGTAGAGACCACTCAGACATGTAGGGCTGCCCTCCAAGCTCCCTGTCCTGAGTTGTCTAAACGTCTGTCTTCCTCAGGGCTACTGGCTGTCCAGGGACCCAGAGGGTTCGCATCATTCTCTTCCGAAAGACTCCTCCTCTGCTTCTTGAAAATCCAGCCTGTGATATTTGAAGCACACAGAAATGCCACCTGCACACGGTTGAGAAAAAGGTCATTGCTTCACACTGAGTGTGTGGTCCGCTCGGCCTGCGGTAACAGATTGAAGGCCAGGGGCTTAAACAACGGCGTCACTTTCTCACAGGTCTGGCGGCCAGAATCCAGGATCAAGGTGTCAGCGGATCTGAGGGCTACTAAGGACTGTCTTCCTGGCTTACAGGTGGCCTCTCCTTGTATCCTCACATGGTGGTGAGCAGGGCGGAAGCAAAAGCTCTCTCTTGTCTTTTTATAGGGGTTTTCATCCATCTACATGCGCTCTACCCTTTTGACCTAATGACCTCCCTTGGCCCCATATTCAAATACCATCACACCAGTCAGGGTTTCAACATATGAACTTGGCGGGGGCAGAACGCAAACATTTCAGCCATAGCCCTGAGCTAACACTAAGACTCCCCAGCATAGAGGGGGAGGTTGCAGTGAGCTGAGATCACACCACTGCCCTCCAGCCTGGGCAACAGAGCAAAACTCAAAAAAAAAAAAGAGAGAGAGAGAGAGAGACTCCTCAGCATAGTATCTCATGTAAAAGCACAGCCTTTGGATGGAACTGCCCTGGGTGCGTATCTCAGCACTGCCACTTACAGGTTGCATGGGCTGGAGCACCTCTCCTGCCTGGCTCGGCTTGGCTTCCTCAACCATATAAATGACTTCATAACGCTGGGCTCAGCGGCTCACACCTGGAATCCTAGCACTTTGGGAGGCCAAGGTAGGAAGATCACTGGAACCCAGGGGTTCAAGACCAGCCTGGGCCACGTGGCAAAATAAAACATACAAAAATTAGCCAAGCATGGTGGCACACACCTGTGGTCCCAGCTCCTAGGGAGGCTGAGGTGGGAGGATCACTTGAGGTCAGGGGTTCGAGACTCAGTGAGCCACGATTGCACCATTGCACTCTAGCCTGGGCGACAGAGCAAGACCCTGTCTCTAAATAAGTAAATGAATGATACCATAAGAGTACCTCCCTCCAGCTAGGCAGCTCACACCTGTAATCCCAGCACTTTGTGAGGCCGAGGTGGGCCGATCACCTGAGGTCAGGGGTTCGAGACCAGCCTGAACAACATGGTGAAACCCCATCTCTACTGAAAATACAAAAATTAGCCAGGCGTCGTGGCGGGCACCTATAATCCTGGCTGAGGCAGGAGAATTTCTTGAACCCGGAGGCAGAGGTTGCAGTGAGCCAAAATCACGCCGTTGTACTCCAGCCTGGGCATCAGAGCAAAACTCCATCTCAAAAAAAAAAAAAAAGAAGAAGAATACCTCCCTCCTCAGGCCATGGGGAGGCCTATGGGGCACTCACCAGGGCCTGCACATAAAGCTTTCAGGATTAATATTTCACAAGGGAGAAATATTAATTCCGAAAGGTTCAGAATTAATATTTCTGAACGCCTTCTCTGTTCTGGCGCCTTCTCTGTTCCTCCGCAGCTAAAACCAAAGCCTTGACAACCAGCACGATCTGTCCTCTGGCCACTGAGGCCTGCTTCTCCTCCTAATTTGATAGTTTTGCCAACCAAGCCAGGGTCATCCCAGGCCTAATGGGTGGAGATAAGGCTAGTCTTCCTTCCTGTCTCTTAGAGAAAGCAGGCACTGCCTGGACAGACCCGAAGGAGATGGGCCTATGGTTGGCTCCCGGGTGACACTGACGTTCCCTCAGCGCAATCCATCTGTGAGCCGGGCAGTCTGGAGATGCTGCAGGCCTGAGGTGAATGGCAGACCCTGTCATTTCCTTGCACATTCTGCAACTACAATTATCTGGGAGTTTGCCCCTAAGTGCCATTTTGGTTGATTGCTGGTTAGGTGTATACGTGGTGCATCACTACATTTAATTGGCATGATGGTGTGAACTGTTGACATGCCCCCTTTGATGTCTGGAACCTGGGAAAGCCAGGGACCTACCAGGCCAATGAGTGGAGACACGGGGCCCCAGTGTGTGCCTGGCCAGGGAATCTGGAGCTCTCGTCCCTCTAGAGCTCACGGTACTAATGGACAGGGCACTTCCCCTGAGCTGAACCTTGCCAGAGTGCACTCTGTTTCTTGGTTTGTTTTTGTTGTTACTGTTGTTTTTCGGTTTTGGGGTTTTTTTGAGATGGAGTTTCACTCTTGTTGCCCAGGCTGGAGTGCAATGGCACGATCTCGGCTCACTACAACCTCCAGCTCCCAGATTCAAGGGATTCTCCTGCCTCAGCCTCCCGTGTAGCTGAGACTACAGGCATGCGCCACCACACCCGGCTATGTGTGTTGCTTTGTTTTGTTTTGTTTGAGACAGAGTCTCACTCTGTCGCCCAGGATGGAGTGCAATGGTGCAATCTCTGCTCACTGCAACCTCCGCCTCTCAGGTTCAAGCAATTCTCCTGCCTCAGCTTTCCGAGTAGCTGGGATTACAGGAGCACGCCACCACGCACAGTTAATTTTTGTATTTTCAGTAGAGACGGGGTTTCACCATGTTGACCAGGATGGTCTCAATCTCTTGACCTCGTGATCTGCCCGCCTCAGCCTCCCCAAGTGCTGAGATTGCAGGCGTTAGCCAGTGCACCCGGCCCAGCTATGTTCAGCCAGGGGTGGTGGCTCACACGTGTCATCCCAACACTTTGGGAGGCTGAGGCGGGTGGATCACCTGAAGTCAGGAGTTCAAGATCAGCCTGGCCAACATGGTGAAACCCCATCTCTACTAAAAGTACAAAAATTAGCTGGGCGTGGTGACATGCACCTGTAATCCCAGCTACTCTGGAGGCTGAGGCAGGAGAATCACTTGAACCCAGGAGGCGGAGGTTGCAGTGAGCCGAGATCACGCCACTGCACTCCAGCCTGGGAGAAACAGCAAAACTCCATCTCTAAATTAATTAATTAATTAATTAATTAAAATAAACAATTCAGTAGCATTTGGTACATTCACTTTTTTTGTGCAACCACCATTTCTATCTCCAAAACATTTTCACTACCCCAGAGGAAATCTCCACTCCCGTTAAGCAGGTCACTCCTCATTCTCCCCTCCTCCCAGCCCTTGGGAACCATGTATCTGCTTTCTCTATGATTTACCAATTTTGAATATCTCATATACATGGGATTATAAAATAGGTGCCCTTTCATGCAGTTTTCTTCTTTTTTTCTTTGAGACAGGGTCTTGCTCTGTCACCCATGCTGGAGTACAATGGCGTGATCATGGCTGACTGCAGCCTCTACCTCTCGGCTTCAAGTGATCCTCTTACCCCAGTCTCCCAAGTATTTGGGACCACAGTCATGCACCATCCCGCCTGGCTAATTTTTTTTTTTTTTTTTTTTGAAGAGACAAGGTTTTCCTATGTTGCCCAGGCTGGTCTCAAACTCTTGAGCTCAAGCAATCCTTCTCCCCTGGCCTTCCAGTGTGCCAGGATTACAGGCATGAGCCACCATGCCCTGCCTTTTGTGTAATGTTTTCAACGTTCATCTACATCGTAACAGATAATTAGAACTTCATGCCTTTTTATGACTAAATAATATTTCATGGTATGACTATGCCACATTGTGTTTATCCATTCATCAGGTGATGGACATTTGGGTTGTTTCCACCTTTTGACTATTGTGAATAATGATGCCCTGGCTCTCCACCACCCCCTCCTCCCTCTCCTCCCCCTCCTCCCCCTTATCCTCCTCCTCCTCCTCCTTTTCATTCTTCTCCTCCTTCTTCCGCTTATTCTTATTCCTTTCCCTCCTCCTCATCTCCTTCCTCCTCTTCCTCTTCTTCTTCTTCTTCATTTTAGTAAAAAATTTTGACTGAGGGGCCAGGCACAGTGGCTGACGCCTGTAATCCCAGCACTTTGGGAGGCCAAGGCAGGAGGATCACAAGGTCAGAAGATGGAGACCATCCTGGCCAACAAGGTGAAACCCCATCTCTACTAAAAATACAAAAATTAGCTGGGTGTAGCGGCACCCACCTGTAGTCCCAGCCACTCAAGAGGCTGAGGCCAGAGAATAGCTTGAACCCAGGAGGCAGAGGTTGCAGTGAGCCAAGATTGCACCACTGCACTCCAGCCTGGTGACAGAGCAAGACTCTGTCTCAA
>CAUYLG010032752.1:0-12536 GCA_963573385.1 Cacajao melanocephalus | reverse complement strand
CAGTGAAAATGGTCCCTTTTTTTAAGCCACGATTTGTAATTTAGATGTATCACCTCTTGATTTTTTTTTTTTTTTTTTTTTGGAGACGGAGTCTTGCTCCATCACCTAGGATAGAGTGCAGTGGCATAATCTCGGCTCATTGCAACCTCTGCCTCCCAGGTTCAAATGATTCTCCTGCCTCAGCCTCTTGAGTAGCTGGGACTACAGGTGCCCACCACCACATCGGGCTAATTTTTTTGTATTTTTAGTGGAGACGGGGTTTCACCGTGTTAGCTGGGATGGTCTCTCAAACTCCTGACCTCGTCCTCTCAAAGTGCTGGGATCACAGGCATGAGCCACCATGCCAGGCCAGAGAATTCATCACTAGTTCATTACAGGAAATTCTAAAGGATGCATACATCAGACAGAAGGAAAGTGATCCCAGAGGCAAGATCTGAGATCCAAGAAGGAAAGAAGAGCAGAGAAAGTGGAAAACATATGGGTAAACCTAAACAAAGACCGATTGTATAAAACAGTGACAATAGTGTCCTGGCAGGTGTAAAAAATTAAAATGCACAGCACAACAACAGTATAATCCAGGAGGGAGATAAATGGATTTTAAATAATCCTCGTGTTATCTAGGGGCAGGATAAAGATGTTTACTAATTTTTTTTGATAAATATGCATGTGATAATTCCTAATATAACTACTAAAAGAATAAAAACAGTATATTATTTCAAAACCAGTAGATGAAGGAAAAGAGATGATAAAGTACTCATTTTTTACAAGTTGAGAATTAGGGGCACAACAAGGATGACCTTAGGTTTTCTGGATTTAGCAACCAGGTGGGTGATAATATTCCTAACTGATTTGGGAGCAGGAAAAAGAGGAAGTGTGGGAGGAAGATACTGAGTTCTGTTTGGGACAAGTTGAATTTGAGGCGCTTGAGGGACAGCCGTTAAGTCTCCTCTTGGAACTAGGGCAGCAAGTTTTCTTTTTAAAACCATTATTGGTACCTTTTTGAGCTAAAGTGATTCTTAGCTCTTTCTGAATTTATGAATTAGCCTAACAATTCTGAGCTCCATTAGGCTGTGTTTTACCAATGTGCATTTTTAACAGGTTTCCCAACAATAAGTCAAGGGAAAATTGTGAAATTGATGTCTCTGGAAGCTTTTAAAAATTAGATGCTTTTCTATTTTAAAAGATTTGGGTTTGCCTTCCTTCCAGAGGGCTAGACTCCCAGGGTCAGTCAGTCTTTTGATATTTAGGAATTTATTCTCTGCTCTTCTCTGCCATCTGGTGGCAAATGAATGGAACACTGCATTTGGAAGGGAAAGAAGGAATTTGAGCTTTTTATTATAAATGTTGTATGTATTTAGGGGGACAAGTGCAGATTTTTAAATATGCACATATTGCACAGTGGTGAAGTCTAGGCATTTGGTGCACCCATCACCAGCACAGTGAACATTGTACCCAACAGGTAATGTTTCAACCCTCACGCCCCTTTCACCCTCCCACATTTTGTAATCTGCAATAGAAATTTGAGCTATTTTAAAATATGTAACTCGATGAAGAGAAGCAACATATGGTTGTGTATATTTGTGAATCCAAACTTTGACACCACCAAATCACAGCAGTAGTTTTAGGGCATAGAAATTGTCTATCTGTGGTATTTTCTGTATTCTTTCCTCACTCTTCTCTTACCTTCATTGCCCTGCCTTACCATCTGATATTTCTTTTCTTTTCTTTTTTTTCAGACGGAGTCTCACTCTGTCACCCAGGCTGGAGTACAGCGGTGTGATCTCAGCTCGTTGCAACCTCTGCCTCCTGGGTTCAGGTGATCATGACTCAGCCACCTGAATAGCTGGGACTGCAGGTACGCACTACCATGACCGGCTAATTTTTTGTATTTTTTTTATAGTAGACACAGGGTTTCACCATGTTGACCAGGCTGGTCTTGAACTGCTGACCTCAGGTGATCTGCCCACCTCAGCCTCCCAAAGTGCTGGGATTACAGGCGTGAGCCACCGCACCAGCCTTATCTGGCATTCCTAACCATATATGTAGGGCTAAGTAAACTGAATCATCAAAGTTAAAATCATCCTTCAGCACTTCTTTTACTTAAATCAGTGTTGACTTTATGACCTCGTACAAATGTGTGATCTCCTTTAGTTCCCAAAAATGTTAGTGTCCTAATCTCCAAAACCTGTGAATATGTTACCTTATGTGGCAAAAAGTACTTTGCAGATGTGATTAAGGTTAGGGACCTTGAATGGAGAGAATATTTGGGATTATCTGAGTGGGGACAATATAAACATATAATCTCTCTCCTGGTTGTAGTGGGGGGTTGGGAGTGGGGAGAGAAGGATGGAAAGGGGAGAGAGGGATGGAATATGGGAGGGATAAAAGGAGGAAAGGAGGGAGAGGGGGAAAGGAAGAGAAAGGAGGAAGCATTGAAGAAAAGCAGAAGAAATTTGAAGTATGAAAGGAACTAGACTCACCATTGTTGACTTTAAAGATTAAGGAAGGGGGCCATGAGCCAAGGAAGGTGGGTAGCTTCTAGAAACACAGATTCTCCCCGAGAGCCTTCAGAAGGAAATGCAGCCCTGCTGAAACTTGAATTTTAGCCCCCTGAAGCCTGTGTCAGACTTCTGACCTATGAAACTGTAAAATAATAAATAATCTTGTTTTAACTCACCAGTTTTGTGATAATTTGTTATGGCAATGATAGAAAACTGATACAAAGCTCCACTTCATGTTAATGAGTCTGGAACCTCCACTGGGAAAAGTGCAGAACTAGCTTGACTTTAGGCTAGTGTCAAACCTAGGGAACTTGAGGTAGAGAGATAATAAACTAGTTTGTTTGGCAAATTTAATATTTCCTCTTTCCAGGTTATATTGTGACCATCAAGTGCCTATCTACCCTATTATTTCACTCTCCTCTTTTTTCTAGATTATGTAGTTTCCTTTTTCACCTTTTCCCTCCATTTTATCTTGCCTATATGTAGGAGTTTGTGATTATTTTACAAATATTGATTGAATGCCTATCATGTAAAGGTTTTTTCATGGTCCCTGACATGGAAAGGCTAATAATTTAGTGGGGACAAGCAACAACAAAGATTAAATAATGTTTGTTTCCCCACAAGTTATAATTTAGAGGGGAAAACAGAGAAGTAACAAGAATAAACATTTTCTCTCTAGCATTATCAATTTCTCCATCTATATTGATTCATTCTCATCCCATCTTACACAAACAAACTTTATTCCATATGCCTCTATAACCGGTACTCTCTTTCTCTGCAATTACAACAAAACTTCTTTGACTCCATTTCTTCACTTCTCATTCCCTCTTAGCCCACCCTAATTACCTTTCTCCATCACTGCACTAAACATTTCTTTGTCAGGGTCACTAATGACCTCTGTGCTACCCGACCTAGTGGTCTCTATTCTAATCAGCTCATCTCTCAGCAGTATTTGTTCTAGGTGATCTCTGGCTTATTTTTTTAAAAACAACTTTATTGAGATAATTTACATACCATACAGTTCATCTGTTTAAACTGTATAGTTTAATATATATATTTTTTTTGAGATGGATTCTTGCTCTGTCGCCAGGCTGGAATGCAGTGGCGCAATGTTGGCTCACTGCAACCTCCGCCTCCTGGGTTCAAGCAGTTCTCCTGCCTCAGCCTCCCAAGTAGCTGGGACCACAGGCACATGCCACCACGCTCGGCTATTTTTTGCATTTTTAGTAGAGACGGGGTTTCACCATATTGGCCAGGATGGTCTCGATCTCTTGACCTCGTGATCCGCCCACCTTGGCCTCCCAAAGTGCTGGGATTACAGGCGTGAGCCACCGCACCCAGCTGGTTAGTTTAATGTTTTTAGTTTATTCACAGGGTGGTGCAACCATCACTACAATCTAATTTTAGAACATTTTTGTCCTCCCTAATGGAACTCTGTGCCCATTAACCATCGCTCTCCATTTCTCCCTCCTTTTCTTCCCCTAGCCCCATGCAACTATTAATTTACTTTCTGTTTCCATTGATTTGCCTATTCTGGACATTACATGTAAATGGAATTATACAATATATGATCTTTTGTGACTAGCTTCTTTCAGTTAGTATAATGTATTCAAGGTTCACCGATATTGTACCATGTATTAGTACTTTATTCCTTTTTATTGCCAAATGATATTCCATATCCATTAGTTGATTATTTCTACTATTTAGCTATTATGAATAATGCTGCTATAAACATTTGCATACATATTTGTGTGGGAACATATGTTTTCATTTTTCTTGGATATATACCTAGGAGTGAGGTTGCTGGGTCATATGATAACTGAATGTTTGCAGAACTACCACATTGTTTTCCAAAGTGGCCACACAACTATTCACCATAGCAAACACATGGAATCAACCTAGGTGCACATCATGGTGGACTGGAGAAAGAAGCTGCGGGGTATATGCACCATGAATTACTATGCAGCCATAAAAAAGAACAAAATCATGTCCTTTGCAACAACATGTATGCAGCTGGAGGTCATTATCTTAAGCAAATTAGGCAGGTACAGAAAACCAAATACTGTATGTTCTCACCTTATAAGTGGGACTGAAACATTAAGTACGCTTGAACACAAAGAAGGGGACTACTTGAGTGGGGAGAATGGAAGGAGGGCGATGGTTGAAAATCACCTATCAGATACTTTGCTCACTATGTGAGTGATAAAATTATTTGTACACTATACCCCAGTGACACACAATTTACCCATGTAACAAACCTGCATGTACACCCTGAATAAAAGTATTTTCTACCCTAAAATAAAAGTGGAAAAAGTAAAAACAAAAAAACAGAAAACCCCAAGTAACTGCACCATTTTTACATTTTTCACCAAGCAATGTTTGAGTGTTTCCGTTTCCCCACATCCTCACTAACACTATTGTCTGCCTTTTTTATTACGGCCATCCTCTCCCTTGTTACTGAAATACTTTCTTGCCTTGGCTTCCAAGATGTTAGACTCACCTGGTTTTTCTCCTGCCTCACTTGCTGCTTTTTCTTGGTCTTATCTGTATGTTTACCTCATCTTCCTACTCATCTTCCTCTTCTTTTTCTTCCTCATTCTTACTTCTAAATGTTGGAGTGCCCCAGAGTTCTGTCTGGAAATATCTTTCTATCTACATACTCTTGCTGTGTGATCTGATCTCATGGCTTTAAATACTACATGAAAATTAATTACAAATTTTTATTTTTAGCCCTAACCCTGATATTCAACTGTTTACTAAACAACTCTTGTTAAATCATACCTAGTAGGGATTTCAGATTTAACATGTCCAAAACAGAACTCGTAGTTTTTAATGGCAGGAAAACCTGCTTTCTCTCTGTCTTCCAGATTTTGGTAAATGGAATTGCTATATATCCAGTTGCACAAGCAAGAAGCCTGTGAGCCATTCTCAATTACTCTTTCTCTTATGCCCTATATCAAGTCCACCAGGAAATACCTTTTGGCCTTGCTATCCTAATGCCTTTTTTTTTTTGAGACAGAGTCTCACTCTGTTGCCCAGGCTGGACTTCAGTGGCATGATCTTGGCTCACTGCAACCTCTGCATCCCAGGTCCAAGCGATTCCTGCCTTAGCCTCCTGAGTAGCTGGGACTACAGGCACATGCCACCACATCTGGCTAATTTTCCTATTTTTAGTAGAGATGGAGTTTTGCCATGTTGGCCAGCCAGACTGGTCTTGAACTCCTGACCTCATGTGATCTGCCTGCCTTGGCCTTCCAAAGTGCTAGGATTACAGGTCTGAGCCACCATACCCGGCCTCCAGTGTATTTGAATTCATTCACTTCTTTTTCTGTTTTGGCACCATGTGTCAGAGCTTGATTGGGGTGGGGAGGGAATCTCTGCAGAGGGATGGTAGTGGCCTGGCATGGGGCATTGAGGCCCAGCAAGGTGAGGAAGGCAGCTACATGGGAGAGGCCTGTGGCAGCAGTGATGGGCCAGCCCGGTGTATGAGAGTCTGAGTAGGGCAAGAAGGCCATCTTTGTAAACGGGTGGTAGCAGGAAAGGAAATTGATTACATGTAGGCAAGATTGAGCCAATAAGTAACTATATTGAGGAATATGGGAGCCAAGTTTCCCACTGTCGGAGAAGAGGAGAGTTATAAATATGCAAAAGAAAAAAACTGGAATAAACTTTGTGGTATTGGATTGGAATTGAGGTACTAGTGTGAACTCATGATTAGATAGATTGATGTAGAAATAGAGAAGTAAATGTGTGAATTACATACATTAATGTATGTGTATACATAATGTGCCATGAGTCTGTATATAAACATATATCCCCTAGCTCTGTCTGGGGGCAGCAATCCCCCAACAGCAATGTGCCACATCTAGTGCCAATATTCTATTTCTAAGTACCATTCTCCACTAAAGGGAACCAAGATTTCTTAAAATTGCTGATTCCAGGATAGGGCAGTGAAAGTCCAAGATGAGCCTACAATATCTTGTCAGGCCAGAAAGTAAAACGTGCTCAAAGAATCATGGGGACATGTCAAAAGAACACAGAAGTGAGTTTGAACGAATTCCCAGTAGCCAAATCTGACATACTTTGGGTGCCAAAATAAATAATAATAGTAGAAGATTACAACCCATGGAATAAAAACAGGAATTCATAAGTCCATATGGATATAAATAAATGAATAGTTGGGGAGAAGAGATCTAGTAAGTGTAGATGTAATGCTTGAATAGGAAAATCACCATTTATAAATGATCATAGATTTACAAATGATTGTAGATTCAGCTGAGAATCATCAATGAATATTAAAAATTAGTGGATGAAAGTTTGATAAGGAAGGGGATATTATGTAGTTTCAAAATACCTCCACACAAATTTAGTACTTACAAAGCAGAACAAAAGCAACTTTAGAGTGGAAAATCTGGCAGACCCTCCCTTAGATTGAGTGATTAAGGTTAACACTAATGGGACAAGAAGAAATGTACTACCTGATAGGATGCAGTGTCACTTCTGTGACATTCCTGTTAAAATATATACTCTTACTCTAATTATGAGGAAATATTAGACAAATTCAAATTGAGGTACATCATACAAAAACTCACCTATAAGTCTGTAGTCTTCAAAAGAGGTTCAACAAAGTCAAGGAGACTTAAGAGGCATGACAATCAAAAACAGCATGTGATTCTGGACTAGATCCATTCATACTTTTGGGACAATTGTCAAAACTTGAATGGGGCTTGTGGTTAGTTGGCAGTGTTGGATCAATGTTAATTTCATAATTGTGATGGTTATATTGTGGTTATGTAGGAGAATGTTCTTGTTCACAGCAATTATACACTAAAGTCTTAGGGGAGGTCACTGGAGCATCATGTTGACAATTTATTCCCAACTGTTTCAGGAAAAATGTTATTTGCATTATTGTTGCAACTATTTTGTAAGTTTGGAATTATTTCAAATTAAAAAGAAAAAAGTAATTTTTAAATGAGTAAGCTAAAGGTTTTCATTAACATGTCATCTTATTAAATATCTTAACTATATCTAGATATATTAAATATAAATAATATTTATTGTCTTAAATATTAAATATCTTCCCTATCGAATTTTTTTAGGAAGCCTCTTGTAGATAACACTAAATTCTTTCCAGTTTACCCCTGTGTATTATATTAATTTTTTTTCTGTGTGTACCACGACATTAAAAATGCTGTGGAATATTAGACAGAGGGCTCCCTATATGCAAAGGCCTGGAGCTCAGAGGGCATGTCTTTTAGAAGAATTGCAAGCAGTTAAGCATGTCTGGGAAGTGGAATTAGTGGTGGGATGGTTGTCAAGGGAAAAGACATCTAGAAACCTTAGCTGGATGGTGGTTCCATTCACTGATCTAGGGGGTTACATTGGTAAGTCACTTCTATGGCCCTAAAACTGATAGGATAACATTAGTGAGGGTGTACCCCAACTAGTAAAGCAACCATTTGTCTAGAAACTTTTCCCAAGATGCTTCCTGACCTCAGAGTTCAAACAGAAATTGCCCTAAACTTGTGCCTCTAAGAGGCACACCTCAGAAATGTGAAGAGGGATAGAAAAAATGGCTGGCCTCTGTCGTATCTATTATACTATCAAGTAATTTAGCAAAAAGGACATATTACAATAGACACATATGATAGCACAATTTTTTAGTGCTCAATAGAATGTGGCTTTAATTGTTGATAATAAAAATAATACATGTCCATTGTAGAAAATGAATCAAAGTAAAAGAAGAAAATAACAATCATCCATAAATCTACCATCTAGATAGAATCACTGAACCATTATGGCATATTTTCTGACAGTGCTATATAATGTATTTCTTTGTTGTAAAGATTTTCAAACATACAAAAGTTAAAAGGTGAACACAATGAGTACCCATATGCCTTCCTCCTAGAGTGAATAATTACATATACTTTGCCATATTTGCTTAATCTCGTGTGTGTGTGTGTGTGTGTGTATGAGTGTATGTGTGTAGATGTTTCTATTAATAACCTGTGTTGTTCAATGTTCTTTTTTTAATCTCTGCTGATTATTATTTTTTTAATTTTTATTTTTTTGGGTACATAGGTGTATATATTAATGGGATACATGAGATATGTTGATGGAAGCATGCAATGGGTAATAATCACCTCAGGGTAAAGGGGATATCTATCACCTCGAGCATTTATTCTTTGTGTTAGAAACAATCCAATTATACTTTTTTAGTTATTGAAAAATGTACAATAAAATTATTATTGACTATTCCTGTTATGCTGTCAAATATTAGGTTTTACTTATTCGAACTCTTTTTGTACTCATTAGCCATTTTTTTTTTTAAGACAGTCTCCCTCTGTTCTGCAGGCTGGAGTGCAGTGGTGCAACCTCGGCTCACTGCAACCTCTGCTTCCCAGGTTGAAGCAATTCTTGTGCTTCAGCTTCCCAAGTAGCTGAGATTACAGGCAGCCACCACCACACCCAGATAATTTTTGTGTTTTTAGTAGAGACAGGATTTCACCATGTTGGTCGGGCTGGTCTCAAACTCCTGACCTCAGGAAATCTGCCCACCTTGGCCTCCCAAAGTGCTGGGGTTACAGATGTGAACCACTGCACCTGGCCCCATTAGCCATCTTCAGTCCCTCCCCACCAATACCTTTCCCAGGCTCTGGTAACCATTTGTTTACTCTCTATCTCCATGAATTCAATTGTTTTAATTTTTTAGCTCCTACAAATAAATGAGACCATCCAAAGTTTGTCTTTCTGTGTCTGGCTTATTTCACTTAACATAGTGACCTCCGGTTCCATCCCTGTTGTTGCAAATGAGAGGCTCTCATTTTTTTTAATGGCTGAATTTTCTGTATCCATTCATCAGTTGATGGACACTTAGGTTGCTTCCATGTCTTGGCTATTGTGGATAGTGCTGTAATAAACATGGTAGTGCAGATGTCTCTTTAATATACTGATTTTCTTTCTTTTGGGTTTATAGCTAACAGTGATATTGCTGGATCATATGGTAGCTTTGTTTTTAGTTTTTGGAAGAACCTCTATAGTGGTTGTACTAATTTACATTTCTACCCACAGTGTTTGAGGGTTCCCTTTACTCCACATCCTTGCCAGCATTTGTTATTGCCTGTCTTTTACATAAAAGCCATCTTAAACGGGGTGAATTATCTCATTGTAGTTTTGATTTGCATTCCTCTAATAATCAGTGATGTTGAACACCTTTTCATATACCTGTTTGTCATTTTTATGTCTTCTTTTGAAAAATGCCTATTCATATCTTTTGTCCATTTATTAATCAGATTATTAGATTTTTTCCTGTAGAGCTGTTTGAGCTCCTTATATATTCTGGTTATTAGCCTCTTGTCAGACAAGTAGTTTGTAAATATTTTTTCCCATCATCAAAGCTGTCTCTTCACTTTGTTGATTGTTTCCTTTGCTGTGCAGAAGCTTTTTAACTTGATGTGATCCTATTTGACCATTTTCACTTTGTTCACCCGTGCTTGTGGGATATTACTCAAGAAATCTTTGCTCACTCCAATGTCCTAGAGAGTTTTCACAATGTTTTCTTTCAGTAGTTTCATAGCTTGAAGTCTTAGATTTAAGTCTTTAATCCATTTTGATTGAATTTTTGTATATGTTGAGAGATAGGGGTCTAGTTTCATTCTGCTGAATATGGATATCCAGTTTTCCCAGCACCATTTGTTGAATACTTTGTCCTTTCTCCAATGTGTGTTCCTGATATCTTTGTTGAAAATGAGTTCACTGTAGACATATGAATTTGTTTTTGGCTTCTTTCTTCTGTTCCATTGGTCTATTTGCCTGTTTTTATGCCTGTGCCATGCTGTTTTGGTTACTTTGACTCTTTAGTATAATTTGAAGTCAGGTAATGCAATTCCTCCAGTTTTTTTCTTTTTGCTCAGAATAGTTTTGGCTATCATGGTTTTTTTTTTGTGGTTCCATATGAATTTTAGGATTGTATTTTCTATTTCTGTGAAGAATGTCATTGTATTTTGATAGGAATTGCATTGAATCTGTAGATTGCTTTGGGTAGTATGGATGTTTTAACAATATTGATTATTGATTTTGTCTTTCTCCCAAGACTGTTGAGCTCCTAGAGGCCAGAGACTTTATTCAAAACAGCCCATGAATGAATTAAATGAAATGAATAAATGAAAATAGAAAGATCTAAATACTTTTAATTTCGAAGGTACATATTCTGTGTACAAGTCTGTGCATGTGTATGTACTTGGGTGTGTGTATTTTAGGGATATTCTGAGAAATGTTAAAATTTGTTTAGTCCTCTAATTCTGATAAGCTGCCTCAACTTCCTACCCATCAGGCTGGTAATTCAATCCCTGTTATTACTGGAGTTGTGTATACAAAAGTTCTGGGTTTATGTGGGGCCAGGAATGTGGATCTGGTTCCAAGACCAAGGTGGTATACCTTACTTTCAAGATAGTTAATGGCCAGCCTTCACTGTTATCAGTGATGTGAGGGATAGGGTAGAGTTGGGGATGGTGGGGGCCATACACTGGCTTCCTCCAGTGGGGGAGACTTAGAAGCTTCTTCAGTGGGGGAGACTTAGAAGCTTCTTGTCACTTATAGACTTGGGAAGCTATCTTTTATTCACACTAAACCCTCCTCCAACATTTCCTTCCATCTGGAGGAGACAGATACAGTTTCCCCTTCTAAAAGCTTAGATTTTGCTCTTGAGGCAAGGGATCATACAGGCAGAAGAACAAGGTACAATCAACATCACCACAAAATGAAGAGGTCTGTTTATTTTCTTACCTCAGGAGAGACCCTTTTAAAGACAATCCTCTTTATGGGTGGTTGTTGTTGTTGTTTTTCCCCACAAAAAGCATTTTATTAAAGAGAGGGAGGCAAGTGCCTTTGCGTGAAAAAAGGTGGAAGGAACCCCAGTAATGACATGATGACATTTTTGCCATTCTGGCAAGTATGGGGTCAAATTAAGTCAGACTTAATTTGATTTGGCAAAATAAATAGTTTGAATTTTTATATGTCATCTTGATGGTATGAGATTTATATCTAAATGGAAGTCATGACTTTTTCCTCTGCATTATCAATTTAAGTACTTCATAATACAGTATACTTAGCTGGAATACTTAATGGTTTTCCTATTTATTAGTTAGCTATTTTAGGACAATTAGGTCATTTCCAACTTTTTTTCTAGTGTAAACAAATTCAAATAAATATCTTTGTAGCTAACTCCTTCCATAGGTCCTGAATTATTTCGCTGTGATAAATTCCTAGAAGTATTATTGCTGGTTCAGAAGAATGGACCAAATTTAAAAGCTTTTGATATGAGTTGTTAGGGTCCAGTAGAAAAAAAATGTACTTTCAGCACAAGTGGCAAAGAATGATGCCCTTTTGAAATGTTCACCTCGAATAAATAAAAATGGAACCTGTATTAGTTTGCTAGTGCTGCCATAACAAAATATTACAGAATGAGTTGCTTAAACAATAGAAATTTGTTTTTTCCTAGTTCTGGCGGCTGGAGGTCAAAGATGAAGCGCTGGCAGTTTGGGGTTCTTCTGAGGCTTCTCCTCCTTGTCCTGTAGATGTCATCCCTCTATGCACTTGTGCTCCTGTTGTCTCTTCTTTTTTTTTTTTTAATTTTATTTTATGTTTTGGGGTACATGTGAAGAACATGCAAGATTGTTGCATAGGTACACATGTGGCACTGTGATTTGCTGCTTTCCTCCCCTTCACCTATATCTGGCTTTTCTTCCCATGCTATCTCTCCCCACCTCCCCACCTCCCACTGTTCCTCCCCTATTTCCCCCTCAACAGACCCCTGTATGTAGTGCTCCCCTCCCTATGTCCATGTGTTCTTATTGTTCATCACCCGCCTATGAGAACATGCAGTGTTTGATTTTGTGTTCTTGTGTCAGTTTGCTGAGAATGATGGTTTCCAGGTTCATCCATGTCCCTACGAAGGACACGAATTCATCGTTTTTGATGGCTGCATAATATTCCATGGTGTATATGTGCTACATTTTCCCTGTCCAGTCTATCATC
>CAUYLG010032750.1:0-92495 GCA_963573385.1 Cacajao melanocephalus | reverse complement strand
TGGCAATGTGGTTTGCTGCCTTCATCCCCATCACCTATATCTGGCATTTCTCCCCATGTTATCCCTCCCCAACTCCCCACCCCCCGCTGTCCCTCCCCTAGTTCCCCCCAACAGACCCCAGTGTGTGATGCTCCCCTCCCTGTGTCCATGTGTTCTCATTGTTCAACACGTGCCTATGAATGAGAACATGTGGTGTTTGATTTTCTGTCTGCTCACTAAAATAAATTTTCTCCTTTCATCAAAATGGGAATCATTGCTGGATAGAAATGTATACTACTGTTTTCCAGCCTCATTTGCAGTTAGTTCATGTGAATAGCCTCTCTCCCATAGAATGTGTGCAGAAATAATGCGGGAAAATTCTTGGTTAGAATTATTTTTTTTTCTTTTCTCAATTTTTTTTATTATACTTTAAGTTCTGAGGTACATGTGCAGATGCAGATCTTGCAGGATTATTACATAGGTATATGCATGCTGTGGTGGTTTGCTGCCTTTATACCCCCATCACCTACGTTAGGTATTTCTCCTAATGTTATCTCTCCCCAATTTCCCCACCCTCTGCTATCCCTCCCCTAGGCCCCTATCCCCAAACAGACCCCAGTGTGTGATGTTCCCCTCCCTGTGTCAATGTGTTCTCATTGTTCAACACCCACTTATGAGTGAGAACATTTGGTGTTTGGTTTTCTGTTCTTGTGTTAGTTTGCTAATAATGACGGTTTCCAAGTTCATCCATGTCCCTGCAAAGGACATGAACTAATCATTTTTTACAGCTGCATAGTATTCTATGATGTATATGTGCCACATTTTCTTCATCCAGTCCATCATTGATGGACATTTGGGTTGGTTCCAAGTCTTTGCTATTGTAAATAGTGCCGCAGTGAACACATGTATGTGCATCTGTCTTTAAAACAGAATGATTTATAATCCTTTGGGTACATACCAAGTAATGGGATTGCTGGGTCAAATGGTATTTCTATTTCCAGATCCTTGAGGAATCACCACACTGTCTTCCACAATGGTTGAACTAATTTACACTGCCACCAAAAATGTAAAAGCATTCCTATTTCTCCACATCCTCTCCAGCATCTGTTGTCTCCAGATTTTTTTAATGATTGCCATTCTAACTGGCCTGAGATGGTATCTAAATATGGTTTTGATTTGCATTTATCTAATCAGTGATGATGAGCATTTTTTCATATGTTTGCTGGCTGCATAGATGTCTTCTTTTGAAAAGTGTCTTTATATCCTTCTCCCACTTTTGATGGAGTTGTTTGATTTTTTTCTTGTAAATTTGTTTTAGTTCTTTGTAGATTCTGGACATTAGCCCTTTGTCAGATGGATAGCTTGCAAAACTTTTTTCCCATTCGGTTGGTTGCCAGTTCACTCTAATGATAGTTTATTTTGCTGTGCAGAAGCTCTTAAGTTTAATTAGATCCCATTTGTCTATTTTGCCTTTTGTTGCCATTGCTTTTGGTGTTTTAGTGATGAAGTCTTTACCAAGGCCTATGTCCTGAATGTTATTGCCTAGGTTTTCTTCTAGGTTTTTTATGGTTTTATGTCTTACGTTTGGGTCTTTAATCCACTTGAGTTAACTTTTGTGTAAGGTGTAAGGAAGGAATCCATTTTCAGCTTTCTCCGTATGGCTAGCCAGTTTTCCCAACACCATTTATTAAATAGGGAATCCTTTTCCCATTGCTTGTTTTAGTCAGGTTTGTCAAAGAGCAGATAGTTGTATATATGTGGCATTATTTCTGAGGCCTCTGTTCTGTTCCATTGGTCTATATATCTGTTTTGGTAGCAGTACTTTGCTGTTTTGATTATTGTAGCCTTGTAGTATAGTTTGAAGTCAGGTAGCATGATGCCTCCAGCTTTGTTCTTTTTGTTTAGGATTGTCTTAGCTACGTGGACTCTTTTTGGCCCCATATGAAATTTAAAGTAGTTTTTTCTAGTTCTGTGAAGAAAGTCAATGGTAGCTTGATAGGGATAGCATTGAATCTATAAATTACTTTGGGTAGTATGGCCATTTTCACTATATTGATTCTTCCTAACCATGAGTACAGAATGTTTTTGCATTTATTTGTGACCTCTCTTATTTCTTTGAGCAGTGCTTGTAGTCCTCCTTGAAGGGGTCCTTCACATCTCTTGTAAGTTGTATTCCTAGGCACTGTATTCTCTTTGTAGCAATTGTGAATGTGAATTCACTCATGATTTGGCTCTCTGTCTGTTACTGGTACATAGGAATCCTTGTGACATTTGCACATTTATTTTGTATCCTCAGACTTTGCTGAAGTTGCTTATCAGCTTAAAGAGATTTGGGATTGAGATGATGGGGTCTTCTAAATATACAATCATGTCATCTGCAAATAAAGACAATTTGACTTCCTCTTTTCCTAATTGAATACCCTTTATTTCTTTCTCTTGCCTGATTGCCCTGGCCAGAACTTCCAATATGATGTTGAATAGGAGTGGTGAGACAGGGCATCCTTGTCTTGTCCCGGTTGTCAAAGGGAATACTTCCAGTTTTTGCCCATTCAGTATGATATTGGCTTTGAGATATGTTCCATCAATACCTAGTTTATTGAGAGTTTTTAGCATGAAAGCTTGTTGAATTTTGTTGAAGGCCTTCTCTGTATCTATTGAGATCATCATGTGGTTTTTGTCTTTGGTTCTGTTTATGTGATGGATTACGTTTATAGATTTGTGTATGTTGAACCAGCCTGGCATCTCTGGGATGAAGCCTACTTGATCATGATGAATAAGCTTTTTGATGTGCTGTTGGATTTGGTTTGCCAGTATTTTATTGAAGACTTTTGCATTGATGTTCATCATTGATATTGGCTTTCAATTTTCTTTCAATTTTCAATTTTAGCTGTGTCTCAGCCAGGTTTTGGGATCAGGATGATGTTGGTATCATAAAATGAGTTAGGGAGGACTCCCTCTTTTTGTATTGTATGGAATAGTTTCTGAAGGAATGGTACCAGCTCCTCTTTGTACCTCTGGTAGAATTCAGCTGTGAACCTGTCTGGACCTGAACTTTTTTTGGTTGGTAGGCTATTAATTGCTGCCTTAATTTCAGACCTTGTTTTTGGTCTATTCAGGGATTCAACTTCTTCTTGGTTAAGTCTTGGGAGAGTTTAAGTGTCCAGGAATGTATCCATTTCTTCTAGATTTACTGGTTTATTTGCATAGAGTTGTTTGTAGTAATCTCTGATGGTAGTTTGTATTTCTGTGGAATCAGTGGTGATATCCCCTTTATCACTTTTTATTGCATCTATTTGATTCTTCTTTTCTTTTTTATTAGTATGGCTAGCAATCTATCTATTTTGTTTATCTTTTCAAAAAAACACCTCCTGGACTTACTGGTTTTTTGAAGGGATTTTTGTGTCTCTATGTCCTTCAGTTCTGCTCTGATCTTAGTTATTTCTTGTCTTCCGCTAACTTTTGAATTTGTTTGATCTTGCTCCTCTAGTTTGTTTAATTTTGATGATAAAGTGTCGATTTTAGATCTTTCTTTGCTTTGCATGTGGGTGTTCAGTACTATAAATTTACCACTAGACACTGCTTTAAATGTGTCCCAGAGATTCTGGTACGTTGTGTCTTCATTCTCATTGTTTTCAAAGAATATCTTTATTCCTGCCTTCATTTCATTATTTATCCAGTAGTCATTCAGGAGAAGGTTGGTCAGTTTCCATGTAGTTATGTGGTTTTGAGTGAGTTTCTTAATCCTGAATTCTTATTTGATTGCATTGTGGTCTGAGAGGCTAGTTGTTATGATTTCTGTTCTTTTGCATTTGCTGAGGAGCGATTCACTTCCAATTATGTGGGCAATTTTAGAGTAAGTGCAATGTGGTGCTGAGAAGAATGTATATTCTGTGGATTTGGGGTGGAGAGTTCTGTAGATGTCTATTAGGTCCTCTTGGTCTAGATCTGAATTCAAGTCCTGGATATCCTTGTTAATTTTCTGTCTCATTGATCTGTCTAATATTGACAGTGGAGTGTTAAAGTCTCCCAATATTATTGTGTGGGAGTCCAAGTCTCTTTGTGGGTCATTAAGAACTTGCTTTATGCATCTGGGTGCTCCTGTATTGGGTGCATATATATTTAGGATGCATTGATTCCTTTTATCATTATGTAATGCCCTTCTTTGTCTCTTTTGATCTTTGTTGGTTTAAATTTCATTTTATCTGAGAGTAGGATTGCAACCCCTGCTTTTTTTGCTCTCCATTTGCTTGATAAATCTTCTTCCCTTTATTTTGAGTTTATGTGTGTCTTTGCATGTGAGATGGGTCTCCTGAATACAGCACAGTGATGGGTCATGACTCTTTATCCAGCTTGCCAGTCTGTATCTTTTGATTGGGGCATTTAGCTTCTTTACATTTAAGGTTAATATTGTTATGTGTGAATTTGATCCTGCTATTTTGATACTAGCTGGTTGTTTTGCCCATTAATTGACACAGTTTCTTCATTTTATCAATGGTTTTTACCATTTGGTACATTTTTGGAGTGGCTGGTTCTGGTTGTTCCTTTCCATATTTAGTGCTTCTTTCAGGAGCTCTTGTAAGGCAGGCCTGGTGGTGACAAAGTCTCTCTTCAATTGCTTATCCATAAAGAATTTTATTTCTCCTTCACTTATGAAGCTTAGTTTGGCTGGATATGAAATTCTGGGTTGAAAGTTCTTTTCTTTAAGGATGTTGAATATTGACCCCCGCTCTCTTCTGGCTTGTAGGGTTTCTACCTAGAGATCTCCTGTGAGTCTGATGGGCTTCCCTTTGTGGGTAACCCAACCTTTCTCTCTGGCTGCCCTTAGCATTTTTTACTTCATTTCAACCCTGGTGAATCTGATGACTATATGCCTTGAGGTTGCTCTTCTTAAGGAATATCTTTGTGATGTTCTCTGTATTTCCTGAATTTGAATGTTAGCTTTCCTTGCTAGGTTGGGGAAGTTCTCCTGGATAATATGCTGAAGAGTGTTTTCCAGTTTCGATTCATTTTCTTCATCACCTTCAGGTACATCCATCAAATGTAGATTAGGTTTTTTCACATAATCCCAGATTTCATGGAGGGCTTTGTTCATTTCTTTTCACTCTTTTTTCTCTAATCTTGCCTTCTCATTTTATTTCATTATGTTGATCTTCGATCTCTGATATCCTTTCTTCTGCTTGATTGATTCAGCTATTGAAACTTGTGTATGCTTTGTGATGTTTTCTTGTCATGTTTTGTGGTTCCATCTAGTCATTTATATTCTTCCTAAGCTAGCTAGCCTTTTGTCTAACCTTTTTCTAGTTAGCATTTCTTCTAATCTTTTTTCAAGGTTCTTAGTTTCTTTGCATTGGATTAGAACATGTTCCTCTAGCTCAGAGAAGGTTGTTATTACCCACCTTCTGAAGCCTGCTTCTGTCAATTCATCAAACTCATTCTCTATCCAGTTTTTTTTCCTTTACTTGTGAAAAGTTGTGATCCCTTGGATGAGGAGAGGAGTTCTGGTTTTGGTGATTTCATCCTTTTTGCCCTGGTTTCTTTCCATCTTAGTGGATTTATCTACCTTTGGTCTTTGAAGTTGGTGACTTTTAGATGAAATCTCTGAGTGGATGTCCTTTCTGTTGATGTTGAAGCTATTTCTTTCTGTTTTTTAATTTTCCTTCTAGCAGGCCCCTCTGCTGCAGGACTGCTGGAGGTCTGCTCCAGATTCTGCTTGCCTGGGAATCACCCATGGAGGCTGCAGAATAGCAAGGGTTGCTGCCAGTTTCTTCTTTTGTTATCTTTGTCCCAGAAGGGTACCCGCCAGATGTCAGCCAGAGCTCTCCTGTATGAGGTGTCTCTTTGAATATATGGGGGTCAGGGAGCTGCTTGATGAGTCAATCTGTCCCTTATCAGAGATCAAGTGCTGTGCTCAGAGCTCCGTTGCTCCCTTTACAGTTGCTGGGCAGGAACGTTTACGTCTGCTGCAGCAGAACTCACAACTGCCCCTTTTCCCAGGTGCTCTGTACCAGGAAGTTAGGGCTTTATTTTTAAGTCCCTGACTGGCTGCTGCTTTTTTTCAGAGATGCCCTGCCCAGCAAGGAAGGAATCTAGTCACAGTCTGCCTTCAGAGGCATTGCTAAGTTGCCACGGGCTTCACCCAGCTGCTGTGTAAATGTCCTAGTGATTTTGTTTACACAGGTAAGGTTAGAACTGCCTCAGCAATGACGGACTGCCTTGGTAATGGTGGACTGCCTCAGTAATGGCAGACTGTGTTGGTAATGGTGGATGCCCTTCTCCCAGCCAAGTTCGACCATCCTGTGTTGATCTCAAACTTCTGTCCTGGCTGCAAAATTCTCGAGTCAGTGGGTTTCTGTTTGCTGGTCTTTGTGGGGGTGGGACCCACCGAGCCAGGATGGCCAAATAGGAACAGCTCTGGAGTGCAGTTCCCAGTGACAGCGATGCAGAAGGTGAGTGATCGTCACATTTCCAACCAAGGTACCAGGTTCATCTCAATGGGACTGGTTGGACAGTGGGTGTAGCCCAAGGAGGGCAAACTGAGGCTGGGTGGGGTGCTGCCTCACCCGGGAAGTGCAACAAGCCAGAGGACCCCCCTCTCAATGGAGGTCATCGGGGACTTTTCCAGCCACTCCCACGCTCTGGTTCAGACACTGCACTTCTCCCACGGTCTTTACAGCCCACAGACCAGGAGATTCCCGCCGGGCTGACAAATACCACAGGTTTCCAGCACAGAACTGGGTGGCCGTTTCAGCCAGTGCCATGGATTTCCAGCACAAATCTGGGCATCTGTTTCAGCTGGTTCCTGGAACACCTGTGAGACAGAGCCACCCATTCCCCTGACAATAAAAAGGGGACTGAAGTCGGGGAACCAAGTGATCTGGCTCAGCGGGTCAGAATTCTTAAGGTCGTGGTATAGAATCACCATACTTCCTTTTCTCTTTTCTTCTGAGAGATGGCAGAGCCACAAGCTACAAGGAGATTGGTCCCAGCACGGCCTAAATGAGTTGAGTTGCTCTGCCTATCTGAACCACCTCCCAGGACAGTTACATGAGGAAGAAACCAACTTCTATTTTGTCAAGCCACTGACACTTTTGTTTCCTCAGCTAAGCCTGCCTAACAAACACACAGAGTTTCTGGCACAAAATAAGGCATCAGTAAATGCAACTGCAACTTTTTTTAAGTAGTGCCAAACTCTGTTAGGCAGATTTAAACACACACAGTCATACATGATCATGCACATTCAATTCATTTAAACATGAGGTGTCTTCATTTGCAAAGACAAATTGAAAACCTAACTTCAGAAACATGTGGTATTGCACAAAGTGATATAGAAGAAAATCTATACTAAATATATTAGCAAGGTATAAACAAGAAACTAATTTTAAAGGGAAAGTTTTAAAAAAAGCAGAAAGATATTTATTATTACTCCAACTGGGAAAAATTCCAGGATTTTACATTCTCGCATTTTGATAAAAATAAATGCACACACATATAGCATAATTAAGAAAAATTATCTGCTGTCATCTCTAAGCTGATAATAGTTTATAAATAATTTGGGTTACCATATGGGCCATGTTTATCTAAGACTACAAAGGACGAACCATGTTAAATTAAGTGAATGGTTTCTAGAGTAAGATTTTCAGGGTAAAAATGTTATCTACTTTTATATCTTTCAGACTGAACTACAAATGTATCACTTCATAGCTCATTAGGCTTAGAGAAGGAATAACTTAGCTAATCATTATCTACCCTTAATGATACATGGAAATGGGCTGAGCTCAGCTTCAGGCAGACTGACCTATCCCAAGGAAAGGGCAGCCAGGCCATGGCTTTCGGCAGACAAGAGTCAGACCAACTGCAGACAGAGGGCCTGAAAGGAAAATGGTGCATTTCGGTTTTGATACTTAGATATTTATATATTGTTGGTGGCTCCACATACTTTAAGCCAAGGTAGGATTAAAGTACTTTTTTTAATTTGGATATTTGCCAGGTGGGTAAAGCAGTAACTTAAACATTGTATAATTCTAAGATAGAGAAAAGAAGAAATGAAGAACATAAGGATTTTATAAAGGAGATTTATGTAGCTGGCTTTGTCACCCTGCCTTAGTTTATGCCTAGAATATTCCATTGTCCATCTTAGCCTTTCCATTTTCTTTATCAGGAGAATTTCTATTTTTCCTTCCTGGTTTATTGCAGGTGCCTTCTGGTTTTCTCTGTAGTTTTCACCCACTATTGCCATACCATTGTATGCTTGTCTATTTCCTGCATTGGACTGTATGTTTCCAAAAGGTAGGAAATGTATCTGCCTTAGTTTCCTTTTTAGAAGTAAATAAATATTATAATAGAATTTCTAATCTTATAAAGTATTTATGAAGGCTAAACTGGTGAATACCTGCAAAGTGCTTTTGATTTTGCTTGGCATGCGGTAAGGACTCCAGAGGTATTTGTCATCATTGGTGTTGATTGTTATTGTTTAAATAAGTTAAAAGCTAGCCTTTGTCTTAAGAAATTTCAATCTACTTAGATTTAAATTTAGATTTCTTAAAATTAAATAAATTAAAAATCTGGCTGGCTACATGTCAAGTGCTAAATAGCCACATATGTCTATTGGTTATCATATTGCATAGAACAGACATAGAACGTATCTATCACCACAGAGACTTATATAGGACAGGGTCAATCAAAAATATTCTCTTTCTAGTTTTCTAATTCCCTTATTTTATCAAGCACTATCCTCTTTTACCCTGAATAGAGAGAAAAAAAAATATATATATATATATATATATTTCAACCACCGTTTTATTTCTAGCACCATATTTTTGTTGATTGAATAAATTCTACAACAGTCAGCTTAGCCTATGACTTTTCTCCCATATTCAAAGATAACCCAAATCTTTTCTCCAAGTTTCAGACAGATTTAGATCTACAAACCAAATTTCTCCTGGATATTTCCAATAAGATGGTCCATAAAACACAGGAAACATGTTCAGAACATCCTAGCATCATTCTTTTCATTGTTTGTATTAACAATTGACACTAACACAGACATGGTCACATGCTGGATTCCTTGAAGGCATCTGTAGGCAACAGATATAGTTGTCTCCTAGAATCTGTTGTCCTCTTGTTTGCCTAGGTACACAGCTAAATTGCATTCCCCTGCCTTCTTTGTACAGTAGTCCTCCCTTATCTGTGGTTCTGTTTTCCATGGTTCCGGTTATCCATGATCATTTGTGATTTCATAATATTAACCAAATATAAAACCAAAATAAATATTAAACCAAAAATAATGGATTCCTAAGTTTTAAATTGTGTGCCGTTTTGAGTAATGTAATGAAACCTCACATCTACTTGACCTGACCCACCCAGTATATGAAACGTTAATCTGTTCAGCATTTCCATACTGTAAATACTATCTACCAATTAGTCACGTAGTAGATGTCTCAGTTATCAGATTGAAAAAACATAGTGTATTCAGGGTTTGGTGCTGTTGAGGTTCCAGCATCCATTGGGTATCTTGGAACATGCCCCTCATAGATAGGTGGGGGCTACTATAATCAGACTTAGCTATGTGACTAATAGTTCAATGTAAGTGGAAGATACATACGTAATTGTCAGTCTGGAGCTTTTAGGAAATATTTCTTCTTTCTACATGCTCTATTTCCCCCTCTGCTACCTGTATGAAAAGAATTCCAAGGTATTAGGGCATGGTAGAGACACAAGGTGATACATTTGGGTTCCCTAAGTCACCACATGGAAGAGAGACAGTCATCTGTCAGGAACATCTGCTTTGGAAAGTCTCTGAGAAATAAAGCTCTATTTTATCAAACCATGGAAATTAATAATTTATTTATTATACAATCCAGTATCATTTTTACAGATATATTCACATTTCTTCCTCTTTTACCTTCATGCTTCAAATTTAGTCAAACAAAAGTTATGCAGAGTATACATCAAGTAAATGTTCCTTAAATATAGTTCCTTCCCACTACTGCCCAATTTATTGAGGTCTTCATGACCAGCTGTCTTAACTGATCCAAGAGCCTTCTTTCTGATACTGCCTTCCCACTTTGTTCTCCAGGTGCATTCTCCCTTCAGAAACCAATGTGGTTCATCTGAAATGTGAATCCAAACTAGTCACTAATGACTATCTATTTTTAGCTTTGAATTCTAAATATGACTCAAAAATTAGATTCCTAGGCTGGACACAGTGGCTCACATCTGTAATCCCATTACTTGGGGAGTCCAAGACAGGAGGATCACTTCAGCCCAGGAGTTCAAGACTAGCCTGGGCAACATAGTGATACCTTGTCTTTACGAATTAATTTAAAAATTAGCCAAGCATGGTGGCATGTACCTGTAGTTCTGAGAGGCTGAGGCAAGAGGATCACTTGAGCCCAGGATTTCAAGACTGCAATAAACCAGAATCACACCAGTGCACTCCAGCCTGGGCAAAAAAGTGAGACCTTATCTCAAAAGAAAAAAATTCATATATTTGCATTCATTTACATATCTTATCCCTTCTACCACCGTTTGTCATAAACTTGTTTGTATTCCCTTTAACTCCATGCTACTGCTCACCTCTGTGATATTCTTTAGGCATTCTGATTCTAGAATGCTTGCCCATCCTCTTGCATGAATGGGATTTAGCCATACTTTCAATTTACCTTCAACATTAACTGAAAATTCCCCTCTGGCCTCCCCTGTCTAGATTATATCTTTATCAGACTGAAAGGTAGTGGATGATGGATACGTTTCATCAAATAAATGAAAAAATAATGACAGGTATTTTTCAGCCAGGTTATGAAATGCTAATTTTCCCTCTAGAAAAATAAGGGTTCAGTGAAAGTAAGTAAACAAAAATGTGTAAGTGCTTAACAACATGTTTACATAGTAAGGGTTCATTAAAATGTCCCTGCCATGAATAATATAATTAATAGAAGAAATCTATCAACTGCAACAATATTTTAACTATCTACATTCGTGAAGCTCTGCCATAAATCCAAAAGGCATTTTGCTGTCCTCAAAGAACTTAGTATTTAATTAAGTTTCCAAATCTTTATAAGTTCTTAATGCTTAGCTGAATTCCTTGAGCAGAAAGATTAATAATGAACTTTCATGTTCATATTTACTCAGCAGCAAATTCATCCCCTTAATAAGTACTCAAACATTTTTCTTGAACTGCATTCAGTAGTTTTACAACAAAGTACTTATCTTCTAAATGAAAAGCAGTGTTTACTAAGTTATTAAAACAGCATAAAATACACTTATTCAAGCTTAAATCAAAATATAGTCTCTCTAGGTCACATACTTGTTAAAAATCACAGAATCCTAGATTTTCTATACTTTTTACTTTAATAAAAATAACAGGAGACCCAAGTGTGATAAGCCAAAAAAAAATGCTTAAAATAAGACTTGTTTTTTTATGTGTTAGGCATAAATATGAAGTTGAGCTGATCATCAATGCTTTCTGTTTTTTTCTTTCAAATATCTTTACCTGTATGGCCTAAAAATTTATATCTAGGTTTTAAAATGTGAATGTTGCTCACTTGTTAAGTCTGTCTTCCCCATATTTTTGAAGGAGATACAAATTTTTGTGCCAATTTTATTAACCTTTCATATTTATCTAGCACCTTCCAGTATCCTAGCTCTCCTCCACTCCAAATCTTTTTTTTGAGACAGAGTCTTGCTCTGTCGCCAGGCGCCAGGCTGGAATGCAGCGGCGCGATCTCAGCTTACTGCAACCTCTGCCTCCCAGGTTCAAGCAATTCTCCTGCCTCAGCCTTCTGAGTAACTGGGACTACAGGCACGCACCACCATGCCCAGCTAATTTTTGTATTTTTAGTAGAGACGGGGTTTCACCATGTTGGCCAGAATGGTCTTGATCTCTTGACCTCGTGATCCTCCCGCCTTGGCCTGCCAAAGTGCTGGGATTACAGGCGTGAGCCACCGTGCCCGGCCTTCCAATTCTTATCAATTATTGCATCTAACAGAAAAAGAAAAACAAAAAGACTTTCCATTGCTATTGTATTTAACCCAAAAATCTTTCCACTTATTAAATTAAGTAAATAATCCCTGTGCTATCAATCAAAACTCAAATCAGTCTTTCTACCTAAACTTTTTTTTTTTTAATCTTGAACATGTTGAATCCCACCAAACTTGACCGTGTATGCTCATGCCACATTCTTATGTCCATGCTTTGTTTGAGACAATAATGCACCTATAGTCACAACTACTGAAGAAGCTGCAGCAGGAACATCACTTGAGCCCAGGAGTTCTAGTCCAGCCTGAGCAGAACAGTAAGACTCTTTCTCTTAAATAAATAAATAAATAAATAAATAAATAAATAAATTTACTCTGTCAAAATACCAATAGTTGCCTTTTAAAATTATACCCTTATCTTAAGGCCATATTTAAGTTTCTTTACTTGCATTATATTTTTATCTCACATCTTTTTAACTCTGGTAAGTTTCTTATGTCCTTGTGATCTTAATACACCTTTTAAAACCATAGATTTTAAAATACACCTCTTAAAACCATAGATTTAAAAATATACCCCTTAAAACCATAAATTTTAAAATGTGCCTCTTAAATCCATAGATTTTAAAATACACTTTTAAAATTATAGATTTAAAAATACCAAGAACACTGCCTCATGACAAAATGAGAGATTATGTAGTTGTGTCTCTAACTGAACCATAATAAGCATCTTAAGGGAAGGAATTCTGCCTTATATTTAACTTTAAAAGAAAGAAAAAAATGAAATAACTGCTAATTACAGTGCCATAAATGCAATAATTGTTTTTAAATGTAAAAAATAAATAATCTTATTTAGCAAACACTCACTTAATATGCTGTCCAATGCGCTGAGAAAGAACAAGGACTTTGAAGAAGCCATAGGCTGAATCAGAGCCACTTTTTGCCTCTACGAGCTCCTGGTCTGACTGCCACCTTGCCTAGCTCAAGCTAGAAACCTGGACAGTATCCTTGGCACCTGGTGAACCCTCAATCTGCCAACTTCTCTATCCCAAAAATTCATTAATGTCAACTGCTAAAGATATCTCATATCTGACTGGTACTCTCCATCTGATCCAAATTGCCATCATCTCTTAGCTGGACATCGTGAGACGTTTGACATTTGACTCACACATACTGAAGACAGTATGAACTTGTTCTTTGTTGATGTTGCCATCTTCCCTTAAAGCTTGTAACAACTTTCCATTTTTCTTAGTACAGAGGCAAAACTCCAAATAGGTCTGATCCTTTGGCTCATTCCCTGCAAAGTTCTCCTTGGCTCTCTGCTCCAGCCACATCAGCCTTATTTGGGTTCCAAAATCTGTCACAAGGTGACCTTTTCTGATCTGCTGCATTAGGCCAGATTCCCTTATCACCTTATCACAGGAAACTCTAGCACTATTTCCCTCACCTTCACAGAATTTATCATGGTTATAATTTTTTAAATTGCTTCTAATATTGTTCAATACACATTTACCTCCCTCCTAGTAGCTAAGAGGTGTAAATTCTACTGATGGTGGTTTAACCTATGGTAAGTGCTCTGTAAATACTTGTTGAGATGAAGAATAAATAAATAAATAAACCTGAATCTAGTAATACTTTGCTTTGTGAACCTTTCTCTTAAGGAACTCATGTTATGTTGATGAGTCTGACTAGTAAACTATTGTTACATTGCATTATTATAGAACTAATTGAAATAATTATATCAGCCACAGAGAAGCTCCTAATAGCACCAGATTAGAGAAAAGTTCAAAGTATGAAACTTTTCAGTTAAAGCTTTAAGAATGGAGCACAGTCACCAAGAAGAAGTACTATGAGATGTGAAAAGGGGATGGAAGTCAAGTGGAATCATCCTATAAAACAAAAAGCCATGAAAGAACTTTGCTTGTGTGGGAAACTCACATTCTGAGGAATGCTAGTAATCTGGCAAGTTAAAGGCCAAAGTGACTATTAGGGAATCATAAGAGTAAAGGTAAATGCAGATAATTCATCAAGAGGCATGCAATTGGATGTTTTTAAAACATTTTCTAATCTTAATTTGCATAAATGTAATTGTTATATAGTTATATAGGTAAAACTTATATATGTTTTATTTTAAATTCCTTTAACTAATTTTCCTCCCTGAAGAAGAATCCCCATTGGAATATATGTTATAATGCCTACGTGGTCATGCTTTTATCCTGTTAACCACAAGTGATCTTTCTATCCATGTATATTTTTCAGCCCGAGGAACAATACCAAAATTGCTATTTTTGATTTCAGGTACTGCTAGGATGCCATGCTAACCATTTCTTTAAATAAACTTTGAATGTGCTGTTCAAGGGTTACTTAGAAAATACATTACTGTTGCATATTTTCTGGTTAGTAAGTTTGTAGTAAAATTCTTAATGCGACAGCTACACATTTCTTAGCATTATAAACCCTTTCCTTAAAGCACACTCACACTCACACACACATACACAGAGACATAGAATATTCCCATTAATTGCTACCTCTATAAAGTTAAGTGCTCAAGTTTATAAGTAGCAAAAGCATCTTATAATACCAATAACCACCCCCCCGCCCTGTCCCACCTCCAGTGCCTTTCTGTTTAGTAAAACAAGTTTTGGTTAGAAAAGACTTCGGCCAATGACAGCAGTGACAAAACCATTGAAGAGGTATTCCTAGGGTGATTAATAATGCATTTAAGAGCAACATTTTACATATGTTGGGGACGTTGTGGTTTACTGTGTATTTGTGCATATGTGTTCCTACTGTACCCTAATAAAATATTAATAAACTGACAAGTGTATCCATATTTAATGAATGAATACAGAGTGACCTAGAGAAGTAAAGTGACTTGCTCAACTTTACCCAACATGGTAGTAGAGTTATCAGCTAATAGAACTTGTCATCAATAGTCTAACTGGAATTCCAATGCATTGTTCTCTTTGGTTAACAATGTTTCCATTCTTTAAAACAGTAGGATGCTTGTTTCCCTTTATTTGGTCTCATGGATTCTGGTGTTGATTTTAGTTCAAGTTATTGAAAATGAGAACACTTTTCTGAAACATTTACAATTATAAGAATGGTTTTTAATTACTTGAAATCTTTGCTACAGATAATGACACGATAGAAGTTTCCAGATTCATTATATGATGTTATAGTTACAGTATAGCCAATTTGGAATACTTTCATGGGTAGCAGTTGATCATTTTTACTCAAAGGATCAACTTTCCAGTAATAAAGATTGGTTTAAATAAGTGTTTTCATTTCTGCATTTCACTAATTGATTTTTGTATTTAACTATGGTCTTGTATTAATAATAAGTAAAAGAATCAGTATATGACCCTTCACTTCAATGGCTTGGATCTTGGATTCATACAAAGGTAACACAAAGAGCTTCTGAACCTACTGAACCTGGATCAGTCTTGCTACAGTGCAGTCAGCCTTACTTACAACAGTTTAGTAATTTTTGTGATATTGTGATTTTAGAAGAAAATAGTCTCAAGTCTCTTAGGAGAAGATTATTGTTGTCTAGTGTAGGAAAATCACATTTAGAATCAGATAATCTTAAGTTAGTGTGATTCGCCATCTGACCATGTACTAGCTGTATTATATTGAAGAAACTGAAACTATCATATGTAAAGTGGGACAACAATTTCGATCCCTTAATTTTATTAAGATTATCAAATAATCTGTTAAATAGGAAATAATATTTAAATGTGATTTACAAATTAAATAAATAAAATATACTATTAATTAAATAATATAAATGTAATTGATATTTTTATAGTCTCTATAATTTTACTTCAGACACAGGCAAATATTGATGCTAGAGAGAACTTGGTGTTTTGAATAACTTCCTTTTTTAAACATTTTCTTGACATTACTAATTACATTCATTATAAAATCTTGTTTGTTTTCATTTGTGCTATCACTTTTCAACTCTGTATTTTTCCATAATTGCTACAAGTTGGGGAGAGTTTTGCCAATATGAAAAAGTTCTCTTTGCTGACTAAACAACCATTCTTGTATTTAAAATAAAAGTAAACTTTCTAGCTACCCAAGAACCCTCTGAGTGTACATTTAAAAAGAACTAACAGTGTGATTAGTTGAAAACGTCCAGGAACAAAAAAACAATGTCAACAAAATTTTCTGAGTTTCCCATACTTAGAAAAGGAACTTCTAAGAGCTAGCTGGGCCAGCTTTTTGAACAATTCCTAAGACCTCTGAAAGCGGAGATTTAAAGTGGACTGACATATCTGGTCATTTTTGCTCTTCACTCAAATAAAGATGTGTCTTAGAGTTGTCACATTGACATAAAGACAGTGATAAACATCTACAGATTTTGCTTGTTCAACATCTCCTCCCCCTTTTCTTCTAGTAAGACAAATGCTTTATTTGGGTAAACAGCCTTAGCCTACCCTAACCCAAGATCCACATGGTTCTGATTCTTGAGAAAGACCTCTTTCTTCTGAGAGAGAGAAAAAAGAAAGAGTAATATCTATCCCTGACAATAGCTTTAGAAATACTACCCAAATTATTGCTTTAGAAATACTACCCAAATTTGGCCAATCACAGTTCCTTCCTGTGTGTGTGTGTGTGTGTGTGTGTGTGCGTGTGTGTGTGTATGTGTGTGTCTATGGTATATTTCTTAATGAGTCATATGGTATATTTCTCTTTCCTCTGGTATATTACAGCATACTTTGCATTATTGAGACAAGTATATTTCTTAATATGGTTTATTTCTCTTTCCTCTGAAGTCTCAAAAGTAATATGATTCTCCCTATGTCCATGCTCCTCTTCTTCTTGTGGAAATTTACCTGCAGTGGTAAGAATGAAGCGAACAAAAAGAAAAGCAGAAATTTTGTTCTTTTAATCAGTCATTCATTCGACTAATATGGATGTAGCATCTACTATGAGCCAGTTCTAGTTAGTTAGGATACATCAAAAAACTAAAGAAATAAAAACCTTTGCATTCATGGACCTTAGATTTTTATGGGAATGGGGCTGGAGGGAGAGGAGGAATTGGAAAAGAAAAACAGAAAAAATATTCAGTAAATACAATGAAAAGTAAGTTATATAATAGATTGGAAGGAAATAAACACTAGTAAAAATTGGATTCAATTAAGAAGAACCAGAAGTACTAGGTTCAGGTTACATTATTGAATGAATAGTTAAGATATGACTCATAAAGAACATAAAATATGAGCAAAGACTTGAGAGAAATAAATATGCTAGCCATGGGGATACCTTGGGGGAAATCTAGAGGGAACATGAAGTGACCGAGAAACAGAAATGAGGTGATATACCTGAGGTAGAGAGAGAGAGAGAAAGAGATAATAATATCATAGAGCTAACTGAAAAGTAGATAATATAGGACCTCAGGTAGTGCACCATACTAGCAATCTAAAGAAAAGAAGTCATATATTATGTCAATTGATGCAGAAAATGCATATGACATATTCATCATCCATTCATGATGAAAAGATTCAGTAAATCAAAAAGACAAGGAGACATTCTCAAGTTGGTAAGAAACATCTAACATTTATAGGGCTTTTATGCTGTTGTAAATACTTCAGTATGCACTAACTACTAGTTACATCTTACAGGTTACTAAACTAAGATTCAAAGAGGTTAAACACAAATAACCTCATTAAAAAGTGGGCAAAGGATATCAACAGACTTATATCAAAGGATATGAACAACTTTTACACTGTTGCAAATACTTCACTGTAAGTTAACTACAAGCTACACCTTACAGGTTACTAAACTAAGATTTAAAGAGGTTAAATCCATTAAAAAGTGGGCAAAATTATGAACTGACACTTCTCAAAAGAAGACAGACGAGCAGCAAAGAAACATAAAAAAAATGCTCAACATCACTAATCATCAGAGAGATGCAAATCAAAAATATAAATCAAAAATACCATCTCACGCCAGTCAGGATGGCTATTATTTAAAAATAAGAAAATAACTGATGTTAGCAAGCTTGCAGAGACAAGGGAATGCTTATACACTGTTGGTGGGAATGAAAGTTAGCTCAGCCCCTGCAGAAAGCTGTTTGGAAATTTTTCAATGCATGAAAACTATAATTACCATTTGACTCAGCATCATTACTAGGTATGTACCCTAATAAAAATAAACAATTTAACCAAAAAGACACCTTCATTCATATGTTATTGCAGCACTATTCACAGTAGCAAAGGCATAGAATCAACACAGATGCCCATTAGTAGTGGACTGGAGAAAGAAAATGTGGTACACATACTGTGGAATACTATGCAGCCATATAAAAGAAAAACTATGCTTTTCGCAGCAACAGAGATGAAGCTGGAGGCCACTATCCTAAGTGAATTAATGAAGAAACAGAAAAACAAGTACTGCATGTTCTCACTTATAAGTGGGAGTTAAACATTGGGTACACATGAACAAAAAGATGGGATCAATAAACACTGGAGATTCCAAAAGGGGGAAGGAGGGAGAGAGGGCAAAAAAACTACCTGTTGGGTGCTATCTTCACTATTTGGGTGACAGGATCATTAGATTCTCAAACTTCAGCATCACACAATATACCCATGTAACAAACTGTGGACCCTTGAAACTAAAATTTAAGAAAAATAAAACAAAAATAAAAAGTTAAGCAACTTATTTACAGGAACACAGGTGTATTAAAACAGTGTGATTTCAGAGTTCCTGTATTTATCCATTGCACATGTTGAACATTAGACAGCATGAGCCATCCTTATGAAGCAAGGTTATTCTTAGAAAACAACTATCAACTAATGAAGAAATTCTGTATAAGGATTACAATTTTGCCTAGCATATAAACAAAGTGCATTTTTTTTCTACTGATGATAAAAAGAGGACCAAAGCAAGGAGTAGAAAATACAGCATGAAAACTATAAAACAAACTAGAGAAAATCATCAGAATCAATGAAGAAGAGAAGCATAATTTAAACCACAAAAGAGATGTGCCTCTTAAACATAATGGGTCAGAATGATTGTCAATACATGAGTGAGAAATAACTGAAAGTTTATAACAGGACCCTACTAACATATTTTCATACAGCAAAATGTACTCATTCTTTCTTACCACCTGACTTGTGTTGATAAAGCAAAGAGATATTTCTACAGCTCTCATTTTCATAATGACAGTTAATTAACGAGAGGAACTATCACGGTGGACTGTACAAGATGATGGTCTGTGGAGATACCGTTACTTGGATTCAAATCCTAGTGTGGCTATTTACCAGCTTAGAAGCCACTTTATTCCTGCTAATGTGGGACTACCATCAGTACTAATCTCACAGAACTGAAGTGAGGATAAATTAAATATTTTACACAGAAATGCTTATATCTAGAAAATAGTAAGAATGTAACAAATGTGTGCTGTTTTTCAGAACATGTGTGGCATTATGCTGAGATCAAAAACTAGTGACATGATCAGGGAATTATTCCTCATGAGCACTGTTGCTTTAATTCATTGACTTTATGTCTTTTTTATTGCAACAAAGGAAGGTAAAGATGAGAAAAGTATATGAATGTATAGCAGTAATATGCAAATGATGGTGCTAGTGATTATAAATATTGTTAGATTATTAGCATTGGTCAGGAGCAAGATATAACCAAATTCTGGATTTTCTTTGTGATCTCAAAAGTATATGCCTAAGCATTTGTGTTCTATATGTTTAAACATTTTGCAATTTAAATCTCTGTGGAAGGTTTGTACTTTAAAATAAGAATCTAAACTCCTCAAATCATACTCCCATGTTAAAAAAATATTGCTTTTATAATGCATTTTAATAATATGAAGTTTATTAAGAACAGAACAAATTGATACCTAAGTGTCATTTTTATGTTAGTATTTGAACATTAACATCCATGACTATCATAATGAGGATTAGAAGGCCAAGATATGCAAAACTGATTTAATTCCTAATAATACCTAGTAGTAGTTCGCTGGGTTAGGCAAACTCAATTTTGCAAATTTATTCTTTGAGTATAGTGTAATTGTTGAAAAAAGAGAACATTATACATTGCATTTAGCAAACTCAACTTATTTGCTGTGCCACATTTCAAGAAGGTAGAATTGCGAAATTTACTGGTGCCTATTGAAAAGGGAAGCCTTTTACCTTCAAGCATAGGCACTTCATGTTCCTATGGAGAAACCTGAAGTATGCACTCATGTCAACTTGCTAATTTCAGCATCTTTAAAACTGCACTCATTTCCTGGCACACGCTACATCTTCAATAAGGTTTGCAGTAAATTAATGGCAAAGTTCAAAAACATCAAAATGCTCTTAAGGGTAAATAAACTAATTCCTAGCTAGAGAGACTTAGAACCACTTCAAGAAGAATCAACACTGACATAGGCTTTAAAAGTTAGCATAACTTATGCAGGATATTTTTAAAGATAATATAATCCTCTCCATTTTGGTCCCTAATATACATTATGAAACTTTGAAGAGTGATTAAAATGTCAATTTTGCCCTTTATAGATAATGGGAGTCTCCTATGAGCCACTAGGCAGAAAAAGTTTTTTTCTATATTTTGGGTTCATACTTGGCCTTCCAAGGGCCATGCAGAGCCAGCTGCCTCCATCAGATCAAACACTTAATTTCAGATGCACATGTACAAATTTTTTATCATATAGAATCACAGAGGACCAAACAAATCTCAGATGAACACTGTCACTGTGTGAGTGCCCATGTGTGTTGGAATTAGGGTCCACCTCACGTAAGTCTTTACAAAGGTCTGCTTGTAGAGAAGGAGCATGTTCTAATAACATGAACTTATGTGAACATGGGCCCCCCAACACCTACTGACCATGTCTGCCATGACATGAGCAAACTTTGTTAAGATAAACATGAATTTTTCTCTGAGCCACAGTCCAACCCCATATTGATGAAAGGGCACTGATTCTGTTAGCTGAGATTTATAACGCAGCTGAGAGGCAATAAAAAACAACCTACATGTCCATTCAGGTTGCCACCTTGCCCCCCCTGGAAGAATAGCATCAGCGTTGGTAGATGAGGTTTCATTATTTTTTCTAGCTCCATCTCCTTCTGAGAAAATGGATTGTGAATTTGCCAAGTCACTCCACCATTCAGAAACACATGTTTGTGGAACTGACGGGAAAGTGTTGCCAAGACAGCAATATATCATCTTAACGGAGAAAAATGAGAAAACAATGAGAGTTAGGCTGGAGTCATAGATAAGTCTAGATAACAAAGGGCTTTTGTCCTTAAGCAAAAGCTTTGAATATAAGCATGGGGGTGACAGCCAGAGCTGGTACCACTTTAAGAACAATGGTATCAGTTAGGAGTTCCTAACTTCCAGGTTCAAGTTCTGGAAGACTTGCCAACAAATTGCCCACTCAAAAGCCCCTAGCCTACTCTTTGCTCGGTTCTGTGACAAAAGCCATGGGGGGCAGAGTGCAATCTATTTAGTCACACTGTATGCTGTCACATTTTCTCTCAGCAAGTGGCATCTAGAGAAAGGCAAGAGACTTTGAAATCAGAAAGATGTGTTAGGCAACTAACCTCTTTGACTTACTGTTACAGATACACTTTTCACTTAACTGTAGTATGGGGATAATAAGATCCACCCCCAAAAATTGTTGTGGAGATTAATTAAGGGAAAAATTCTCTTTCTTATTTTTCCATTTGCCTTTGAGGTCAGAAGGAAAAAGAAAGTTTAAGACAACAAAAATATCCAGGTGGCACATGAACACATTTTATCTACTTAAATCTAAGTCAAATCTGTGTGAGTACTTTTTGTTTGTTTCATGTTACTGTCACATTGGAACTCACAACTTCTCCACAGCTATTACATATAGCATAAAACTCTCCTGAGGGTATTTCCTTCAAGCAATTACAGACCTTTTAATATGACATGCTTTTAGTTTTTACAAGGTGTTTCATGCAAATCACACCCCAAAATGCTGTGCAGAGTTAAATAATTCACTTAGAGAATTCAATAATACATAAAGGGAATGGGAAAAAGAAATTAGAAGATATGGCTAGACAGAGCATGGAAAACATGTGGTTGTTAATAAAAGAATAACTCAAAGCAAAGAATTAATAGTGAACACAGCAATTGCTGCAGAAATATGCGAAGTGCAGGGAGATGGAAGATAGTATCATAAATTTAATATTTCTTATCGAGGTAACAACAGGACCAAGGTAATATAAAACAAAGTATCATGAACATTATAATAAAAAGAAAGATTTCAGAGGCAGAAATTGAAAAGTCTGAGGACATTTAAGGAAACAATAGAATCCTGAATATTTATGTTTGTAAGATACATTGGAGTAGTAAAATATTTGCTTCCCCAAAGGAAGATGGATACCACATTCAGCAATTCTAGAAGCTGCTTGAGGTACTGTTATAATTCAAGAAAAAGTAGAGAATTTGGGCTCAAAAAAAAAAAAAGCCTGACTATAAGTTCTAATTCCACGATGTATTACTTTATGTCTGAGAGACAGACTTAACTTTGTGTTTTCTCATCTACAAAATGTTGCTTATAACAAATGGGCAGAGAAGAATAACAAAGCACTTTGCATCATAAAGTAATCCTAAACAAATATTACTTGTTAGCTGTTCTTGTGCCTTCATCTCATTGGTTTCTTTAGATCTACTCTTTTCTCATTCATTCTTGCATTTATGCAATGATGTTTATTGAGTTCTTATATTATTCTAGAGACTGTTCTCTGCACTTCAAATAGAGTGTTTAACTAAGGAGACACCGTTTCTCCCCGCCTCATAGTCTAATGAAGAAAAATAAATTCAAAGGGTAAAAAATTGAATAACATCATTCCAATGTGGAATTTCATATGTGTTATAAAGAAAGCAAACAAATAATTCTGCAGTGAGCCGTGGTCATGTCACTTCATTCCAGCCTGGGCAACAGAGTGAGACCATGTCCAAAAAACAAACAAAGAAGAGGTAATGCAAGAAAGAATATTAGCAGTTGGCCTTCATATTAAAATATCAGAAATGTGTTCCTTTTGAGGTGCCACTGGAGCTGGAATGTGAGCAACTAATAGGTGCCAATCATGTGCACATGCAGAAAAATCATGTTCAAGGCACAGAAAACAATAGGTGTGGAGGCTGCAAGGTGCAAAACAAGCCTGGTGCCTATGGGAGGGGAGAGAGCCAGGTACATGGGAATAGTTAGGGCTGAATTTGTTGGGCTTCCTCTGGGGGCTGAATCCTCTGCTTCTTTCTGTCTCATTGTCTCTTGGACCATCATAAAGTTTTCTGTTGGCTAATGTGCTTCTTCTCTAGGACTGATATCAAGGGCTGGGACTTTCATCTCTGTAAATTTAAGTTGCCTATTACAGATCCCAACACACTGTAGGTATCCCAGAATGCTTATTTAACTGGTGAAGGGACACTAGCCCCTGGTATAAGATACTGGAAGAATAAATATTTAACTGATGGAAAAATATAAAAGTTAAGTTAAACTGCTGTCTTTCAATTGTATATTTCTTTCATCTGGTATATTCAAAACCTATTATCTAACAGGCAGCATAATGCTCCTAGGGACATAGAGAAGAATTATACAGAGTGCCTGCTTTATATGATCTCAGAACACATTGCGGAGCAGAATAAGTAAATGAGCAGATAGAGAAGTTTGTTTTCGGTTTTATGACAAGGTGACAAGCATAAAATCACACAAGAGTATCTGTGAATGCCTTCTGAGTATAGTTTTGACTTTTTTCTATAATCAGTATTTACTTTTTAAAACTATAGATAGCTCAAGAAACAATGGCTGCATCTGCACAGTGTGCAGATGATTGCTGGAGAAAATAATAGGAATACAATTTTAATATACAGAACCTTCACCCTTAAAATATTGTGAAGACATCTGTAAAGAATCCTAGAACAAGGCATTAATTTAAAGTATCATGAAAATTTTACTGGAATACTGTATCAGTCAGGGTTCTCTAGAGGGGCAAAACTCAGGATAGATGTATGCATTAAGGGGAGTTTATTAAGGGGTATTGACTCACGTGATCACAAGGTGAAGTCCCACTATAGGCCATCTGCAAGCTTAGGTGCAAGGAAGCCAGTCCAAGTCCCCAAACCTCAAAAGTAGGGAAGTTGATGGTAGAGCCTTTAGTCTGTGGCAGAAGGCCTGAGAGCCCCTGGCAAACTACTGGTATAGGTCTGAGGGTCCAAAAGCTGAAGAACTTGGAGTCCGATGTTTGAGGGCAAGAAGAATCCAGCACGAGAGAAAGATGAAGGCTGGAAGACTCAGCAATTCAAGTCCTCTCAGCTTCTTCCTGCTTTTCTTCTAGCCTTGCTGGCAGCTGATTAGGTGGTGCCTACCCAGATTGAGGGTGGATCTGCCTCTCCAAGTCCACTGATTCAAATGTTAATCATTTTGGGGAACACCTCACAGACACACCTAGGAACAATACTTTGCATCCTTCAATCAAGTTGACACTCAATATTAACCATCACAATTACTAACATGAGAGGATATTCATGGATACCATGCAAAACTTCACGAAAGAGGTGAAACATGGGTCGATTTTGAAATAGGGGAAGGAATACTACAAACAGTGAAGTAACAGGAAGACATATGTCATATCTAAAAACAGTAAATAGTTCATTTAGCAATGTGTCTACATTCAAAGAGGGATAGTATCTTATTATTCTTATTTATACATGGGAAAATTAAGGCTCAGATAGGTCAAAAGTGATGTTTTTTTCAAGGCCACAGAGTGACTATAGAACAAATTTAAATTATATAAGAGAAAGTCCAGTGTTACTTCTATATTGTTGGTTGTGGATTTCCAATGCAGCACTCTGGGTAGTTGGAATCATATGCAGGAATCAGCAAATGACAGTACCAAACCATAGATCCAAACTGTCTTGGGGTCCATAAATAACTTACTCAATACATGCCTGCTATTCTGCCTTTCCTCAGCGCTTTTCCATGAAACCCATAGGAAACAAGAAACTGAATAGATGATCAGTATTGAAATCTAAATTGTGTCCTCCACCACCCAAATGTGCATGCTGAAATCATAAAACCAAATGTGACTGTACTTGGACATAGAGCCTTTACAGAGGCAATTATACTTAAGTGAGGTTGTAAGGTAAGGCTGAAATCCAACAGAACTTGTTTCCTTATAAGAAAAAGAAAAGACACCAATAAGAGGAAAGACTATGCGAGGAAACAGTGAAACGGTGGCAATGTGCAACCCCCAGAAAGAGGGCTCTACAAGTACCAGCCCTGCCAGCACCTGGAGACTTCCAGCCTCCGGAACTCTGAGAAAATAAGTTTCGGTTGTTTAAGGCACCCAGTCTAGTAGTTTATCACAGCAGCCCAAGTATTAGGTTGGTGCAAAAGTAATTGCAATTTTTTTTTTGCCACGAAAAGTAATGGCAAAAACCACAATTACTTTTGCACTAACCTAATAGACTAATAGATGAGGAGGCTGGTGGTGATTGGTTTGTGTATAATTCAAAAGTCAAGTCATAAAGAGGCTATTGAAATACCCCATGATAATATTGGTGCACTCACAAATTAAACACCTGGGTAATGGACCAGATGAACTGCAGTGGAATAAATCCACAAGAAGTTCTAAGATACAGGAGAGATACGATTCTGAGCAACCTCAAATTCCATTATGAGTCCTTGCATGGTCTCCTGCCCTTTTTCTTGATCTGAGGCCACAGTGAACACTGCTTCTCCTTTCTGACTCAGGTTCTTAAGTCTTCCCAGAAAACTTTCACAGAAAGAATGGTCAACTCTATTATACAGATGAAGAAGTTAAAGATGGGGAGCGAATCGTCCAAAGTTACAGACCCAGTAGGTAGTAGATACCCCTTCACTTATTTCATTTCCTAGCCTGTTGGATCCTTTTTGTGCATCCCTGGTGTTGGTTCATAAACTCCAGCTGTGGGTTAACATTATTCTCTAATATTTCTCCTACTCATAGAAGAATGTATGAATCTAATGGATCTCTTTTCAGTAGATTTCAAGTCATAACCAAGTAAAGATTGCTCCAGGGAAGCTCAAACCCTTATTATTCAGCCTGAGTTCATCTTAAACTAATCAGGGAAAACAAATTAGAATCCAAGCAGAATAGAGTCAGATAGAAGAATTAATACGTGATTGAAGCTGCCAAATCTTTCCTTCTTCAAATGTAGAAACTGAGGCCAGAGAGGTTATATTCTTGCAGAATCACATAGCTACTTAAAGACATTAAATTTATGTGGAAGTGTCTTACAGGAAAGAAATCTTAAGTTGAAGAAAGAAAGGAAGTACAAAACCTTTGTTTAGTTTTTAATTCAGAAATTATGAAGAAAATTTTGTGAATGGATCACAGGAAACAGAAATGTATTGAGGGTTTTCTATGTGTCCCACAAAATATATGACAGGGAACCTATAGCCAAATAGTTTTAGTGTAATCCCAAATGTGAAAACAGCTCACTGAATTGCAGCAGTAGTAATTCTAAGTGTTCTGCAGACATTCCTACAAGCCTGTCTTCCCTAGCCCCAATCTCCTCATGCACTCCCTCCCAGGCTGGTAACCACATTGCAATCTAAATGGACTGTTTATGCTTGCAAATCTTATTTCATAAATTGTTATATCTAAGATTTGCCTCAATTTAAAGTGCATGAACTCTACACTTTCCTGTACTTTCCAATTTGGCAATTCTTTCTAAAATAGCAATCATATTTTTCTGGCAGAATGTGTTTTCTTACAAATCCCTGTTGTGTATCGTCCCTTTTCCATTTCAGCCAATACACATGCAGAGCTTCTCTTATTACTTCTTTATTTGTGAACTGAAACACTGAAAGTGAATTTACTACTCAGTCAACCATGAATCCCCCTGGGAGCAGAAGAAAAAAAACCTACTTACCCAGAAACTCTCCATCTGCCAGTAGCCTCCAGAGATAATTCTTATACTTTCTTTCAAGGAAAGAGTTGGTGGTGGGAGGTGGGGGTGGAAGGAAACCAGTGGGGCCCTATAGTTTAAAAAATTATAGCAAGAAGCCTAGTATTATAAATTTTTGTTTGTTCTGCTTCATGGAGAAAATCTGACCTCATAGAACTCAAACTCTCACCTTCAATGAACTCTAAAGTCAACCACTATGTGATTCACTCCAGGGGAGCTTAAGTTGGTGGGATGTAATTTAGTGTTCCCCAGCAGGAAAGAAATTTAACCAACCCTCTGTGTCAACACAGCAACCCCCTAACAAAGAATTCGGTCAATCAAAAATTTGCCTTTAAAAAAATTAACTAAATAGACCCTGTGTGTATGTGTGTTCATATGACTAAACTCTTCCCAGTTTTTCATTGTTAGCTGTGACTATTTGACATCACATGCTTTGATTAGATCAGGAAAAAAGAAATAACATTAACTGAAATGCAGTTATGAGCTGAGCACTGAGCTACGATGCATCTGGGTATGTTATCTAATATGACCCTTACTAGGATGTTCTCAGAAAATTTATTAACTCCTCTATCTGCCTACATAAAAATGAACTTCTTGAAGAATGTTGGAATGTAGCCTTTATCATTGAAGTGAATCTTTAAATAATCCTGAATAAATATATTATTATAATTTTTATCCATTATTCCTAGGTCAATTTTTCTGCAAAAACTAGAAATGTATATTTATCAGTTTGGGTGCTTTAAAAGCGTTTACTTTAGGCCTGCGATTCTCAGCCCAGTCTCCCCCTCCCACTGGGAATATTGGACAGTGTCTGCAGACATTTTTACAATTGTGGGAAGCCACTGGCATCTGGTGGGTGGAGGCCTGGGGTGCTGCTAAACATCCTACAGTGTATCAGACAGACCCACACAACACATATTGTCTGGCCCAAAATGTCAATCAATATTGCCTAGCAGAAGCCCTGCTCTAGGTTTTTCATCTGGCATTTATTCATTTAATAGCTGTTTATTTAAGACCAATTATACACCAAGTATTTGTTACAATCTGAGGAAACAAATCTAAGACAGAATCCTCAAACTTAAGGATCTCACAACCCACTCAGAAGACAGAATAAAGACAATACACAATTGTTGAGGCAACAGGAATGCCAGGCACTGTACTACAAAGCAGGAGTTCTGTGGAGACCAACACATATCGAGTCCTGACCTCACTGAGCTTACAGTTTAGTGAGGAAGACAGAAGTCAAACACTCAGTGCTACAAAGCTGAAGTACAGACTGCTGTTAGACTATTTGACTTGAGGATCCAAAAAGGCTACATTGAGGAAATGACGTATGGAGGAAGTTCTAAAGGATGAAGAGAAATTCAGAAGCTTTGAAAAAGGCATCCTAGCATGTGTGCAGGTGCATTGGCTGAGGAAATTGAAGGATAGGTAGAAAAGCATGTTTAGCTACTGAGATTAGGCAGCGACCAGATGTGAATTGTTATGATAAAAGCTGCTCTGCGGTTATAGAACAAGTATTCTTAACTTGGACTCATTTCAAAATGGAATAAGAACTAGGACTTAAAAGTTTGGTTGTAGTTATTAGGCAGAAAAAACAATACAGGAGGTATTTTAGGGAAAGGGAACACGGGTCAGAGATTGCATGACTTGTTGGAAGAATGGCAGAGTTTGAAAGTCTGACCAGATAAGTGCATGGGTTAGGGGAATGGGATATAAGAATGGGAAGAGAGTCAGATTGCAACCCTGCTCCTTTATTTTTGCTTCCGATTTGCTTGGTAAATATTCCTCTATGCCTTTATTTTGCGCCTATGTGTGTCTTTGCATGTGAGATGGGTCTCCTGAATACAACACACTGATGGGTCTTGACTCTTTATCCAATTTGCCACTCTGTGTCTTTTAATTGGGGCATTTAGCCCATTTACATTTAAGGTTAATATTGTGATGTGTGAATCTGATCCTGTCATAATGATGCTAGCTGGTTATTTTGCATATTAATTGAAGCAGTATCTTCATAGTGTCATTGGTCTTTATATTTTGGTGTGTTTTTGCAGTGGCTGGTACTGGACTTAAAACCTAAATGATGGGTTGATGGGTGCAGCAAACCACCATGGCACATATATATCTATGTAACAAATCTGCATGTTCTGCACATGTATCCCAGAACTTAAAGTAAAATAAAAATAAATTTTAAAGAATGGGAAGAAACTGGGGTTTTCTCTTCCTCATATTTCTTTGTCCTGTGTAAATATGTGAATGGTTTAAAATGACTTTTTATTTCCCCTCAATATAGGTCTGTGATTCCTAATAGGCCCTTGTTTATAAGTTTTACAGACTTCAAGGAGCCTTTTTCCCTAGGCCCAGGTAGACCTTGTCTCAGTAGGAGATTGATTGATGAAATGAGATCTTAGCAAGACCTTGGCCAGTCCCCTCCGCCCTGCCTTTCTCTTCACAGCCTTTCATGACGGATTGCACTCCCTGGGCTTCAAGCTCCATTTCAGTGAAAAGTCTCAATTCACTTCAGCCTTCATGCTTCTGCACTGTCACTCAATTCCCTGCTTTTCAGAGCCCAGTGGCTTTTTGATTGCTGGTGTTCTTACAACACTTTTGGCAAATCATTCAGCACCTCCCACACACAGCCAGCTCTTCACACACAATAGGAGTGCATGAAATTCAATTCACAACACTACAGCTTACACATTCCAAACTCACTGAAGAGATCAGCCTTCCAGTTAATGATCTTCCTGTATAATTGCTTTCCCTTGCTTACCCAGTTCACTTTTTAACAGATTCCCTCACCTGCTTACATGGTGAGTTCCTTTCAAAGGGAACCAGTGGGGGCTGAAGGAAGTGGGCTGGGTAGTTGGATACACGGTGAGATGGATTTAGCTGGATTTTTGATCTGTCATCTTTTAGCTTCTACCTTCCTAACTGTTATATCAGGACTACCTGAGGTCTTCTTTCTTGAACTTCTGGCAGGTTGTTTCCTTTTCTTCCTTTTACTCCCTTTAAAGAGACTGTCCATTCTGAAGAGAACTGAATCATCGATCTCAATACGAATGTCCCTGCAAGTCTGAATCCAATGCTGAGACTAACCAGCTGATGACTGGTTTCCCATGCACACAAAGCAAGCTAGGATGTCAACTCTGTCAGGTTGTGTTTACGTCTTATTTATAACTTATAAGTTATGAGTCTCTGAATCATAGAGTTCTGCATGTGGCACATAGTAGGAGTTTGGCAAATTTTACTATGTGGCCATATGGATGAATATTTAATAATAATTGTAAACTTAGGTTAAGTATTTTATTTATTTATTTATTTATTTATTTATTTATTTATTTAAAAGATTGGGTTTCACCATGATGGCCAGGCTGGTCTTGAACTCCTAACCTCAGGTGATCCACCTAGGATTAAAGGAGTGAGCCACCACGCCCGGCCTAAGGATTATTTTTAAAAACAAGATGGCAGAGATTAAAAAAACAGCGATTTTCTTAAAAAAAAAAAAAAAAGAAATATATACAGAGAGCAAACAGGAAGAGACAATATGAGAAGCCAAAGGTTGTGATTCCATAAAGTTGGTGGGAGCACATGATTCTGCAGTTTACAAATGCCCAGCTGAACTTGGTAGCAGGTAGCCCTTTAAATTCTTTGAAAAACACATGTCGTAAACAAGAAAATCCAGTACTAGAGTCAGAAAACAAGGGCTTATGGCTGGGAATCCAGTTCATTTCCACCATTTACTGGTTGAGAATGAACTTGACTGAGATTCCCACCTCCACAATCCCTACCTGTGCTAAAGGTCAATGACAACAGCACTTAGCACTAGTCTCCAAGGCTAAACACAGTTAAGAGTTGATTGAGACATGCATAAGAAAACAATCCACAAACAGAAAAATCAGCTATCGTTATTTAACAAAATAGAGTAGACAAAACTCCATTAAGATGAAATGGATGATTTAAAATACATATCCCAGTGATAAGCAAACAGGATAAGAGCTGATGACTGGAACAAATTGTCTATTATTTTTATTTTACTTTATTTTTGGTGTTTGGAGGAAATGTCTTCAGATGGTCTTAATTTAGATGGTCTTAATGGGCTATGGAAAATAATAGCACTGGAAAATGAATGGCATACCATAGTTCTTATTTATCTGATGTCACCTGTCATAATCTTTATGGACACATTTTTATACAGGATCTTTATGGAATGAATCATGTAAGTGAGAATACGTCATTGGACTTACAGCACAAAGCGTCTTAATTTCACTAATTTCAGTGACTTGAGTTTTTCTTTACCTGAGAGTATAATTATCCCTGATAAGCAACTCTGTCCTTAATACTCTACTAAAGGGAGGGAAGTAGATAAAGAAAAGATGCCTTTATTTCCTGTTTGCTAAATTGACTGCTGGATAGACACAAGGGGGAGCTGATACAATATATAAATGAGTTTCCTATGAAAATTCAGCAGTGGCTTGAAGGTCACATGGCAGCCACGTGGAACAGTTCATTCCAATTAATTCATTTCTTTTTAATGAGCACTTTAGTGAATCTTTTCAGTTATTCAGGAACTATACACAAGGGAGGGGATGTGTGTGTGAAAAAAATTCAAAAATGACCAAGTCCCAGTCTTCATCCTTCAGGGAAGGGATTTCCCAATTCTGACATAAAATAAAGTGGGAGATTTACCATGTATTATTTCCTGAACCAAAACAAATTTTTCTTTGACTTTCTTAATATTAGAGAGACCAGCTAAAATTATCAGAAAATAAACTAAGAAACGTAAAAAACAAGATCCGTTCAGAGATAATTCATAGAATAAAACAAATCTGAATTTCCGTGGGTTTCTAAACTTCTCAAGCTGAAGAGCTTCTAAATCTACCATCTCATCTTCACTTTTCCATATATACATCAGAGAAGGCACTTCACATCCCTCCACATTCAAGGTAATTTGCTTAGGTTCTCTTTTCCAATTTGCCTTAAATAGCAATATTTTGAGCAATACTGCTCATCAGCAATATTTTGAAGCTAGTCCCTCTGTATCTTGATGGTCAAAAACAGTCTTTCTCCACCTCATACCATCTACCTATGTATCTATATCCATCATTCTCTCACCTCTTTTCTGTCTCTCATCAAACACAGTAGAGCAACACAAGATGCAATCCATGAGGTCGACTGGAGAGTAAGGTGTATTAAGATTTTTTTTTTTTTGAGACAGAGTCTCGCTCTTGTTGCCCAGGCTGGAGTACAATGGCGTGATCTCAGCTCACCGCAACCTCTGCCTCCCAGGTTCAAGTGATTCTCCTGCCTCAGCCTCCAAAGTAGCTGGGATTACACGCGCCCACCACCACACCCAGCTAATTTTTTGTATTTTTAGTAGAGACGGGGTTTCACTATGTTGGTCAGGCTAGTCTCGAACTCCTGACCTCAGGCGATCCACCCACCTTGGCCTGCCAAAGTGCTGGGATTACAGGCGTGAGACCCCCCCGTCCAGCACGGTGTACTTAAATCAGAACATTCCTGAATTCTCCTGCTTTTGAGAGGGACTCAGTAAATGGCCTTCCTTAGGCTTCATTGGCTTTCTCCCACTCATTGAGAGAAATCTGTCCTGTCCTGTGAATCCAAAAGAATTTTTTTCCTCAAAGGCAATTGTGCTTATTATCTTCTATTACAGTGATTTGTCTTCCTGTTGTTTCTCCTCTAGTAGATTATAAACTCTTTTTAATTTGGATCATATTTTTATTTGTGTTTTTTTTTTTCACATAGCCAAGCATCATGCTTTATGTAGGAGAGCAGCCACATACATGATTGTTGCACAAAGTGGGGGGGTGCTTTATAATATAATTACAATAGCCTGAGAAAATTTTATCTCAGTAGTTGAAAAAGTTCCATAAATATGCAGAAGCATCTCTGAAGAGTTCCTGTATTTTATTATCTACATAAGAACATTTCTACTTCCTCCTGTCCACTATCATAATAGTACTGCCATTGACTTTTAGCATGGAATGTCTCATCATATGACCTCTGGAAGTAATTTGCCTGAGTTTGCAATTCCAGATAACAGTTCACTGCATGAGTAACCTAATTTAAAAAAAAAAAAAAAGCTTCATTACTGCACTAGTAACCTAATGAAAAACAAAAAGCAAAGAAAGAATTAAGATGGACGGCAGGAGAACTTGAAGTAGTCTGTCACTTCAGATGAGCAATGCCATCATTAACCTTTAAGGTCACATCAGCTATTATTGAAGTGTCACATATCACTGTGTCAAGATTAAATTAGACAAACTATTACCTCATTATTATGCTAACAAATCTCCAGCTATCTGAATTAATACTACACAGACTTGAGACCTCCTTTGCCAGTTTACTAATAGTGCACAGATTTAAACTGTTTAGATGTAATGTATGAAATCAATTTTCTAGGTGGAAAAAAAATTATGTGAAGCTACTTTCAGTTACAGTAAAGTCATGAACATGTGTGGGACTAAATTACCAGTTGGCATTTAATTTTATGGCAACATGTTGAAGGAAAGTTGATGCCTATTGATTTTACTCTGGAATCCTTTTACTTTCATGTCAGAATTTCTCAGATATAATAAAATAAGTTTATACTTATCTAAAGAGAAGGCATGCCTTTGAAAGCATCAAAATAAAGGCAATTTGTGATATAAAAGAGCATCCCACTCCGTGTCTTGTTTTGAAAAGGTTATCACCCAATCAATACAATAAAATATGTTGTACAAGATGTCACAGATGGCTGGCGGGAGGAATGGGTTAATTCTAGATTTATGTAATGGCAGAGAGAAAGCCAAGACTGTATCTTGCCTCAATCCAGTATATATTAAGTCTTATAACAATGGCTCTGGAATGGACTTTAGAGATCAACTAGTCCTGAAACCCTTGTCATTTCATGAATGAGGAAATGGGTTCAGAAGGTTTAAGCGATTTGCTCAGAGTTATGGTGCCTATAACATTGTCAACAAGCAGGGTCATGATTGCGCACAGACTGCTGGAAGCGAGAAACGGCAGAGGAAACCTCTTTGCATTGCTATCTCTAAAATTTGTCAAAAAGCAGACCTTGTCAAAATTGAATTGTAGATTATATGCTATGGGTTAGGGTAAAAGGATGTGTTCCTGATTAAATATCTTTAATGATATAATTTAATTTGATTATTTCATAAGAATGCTCTTTGTGCTTTTTTCTCATAACTGAACCTAGAGTTGAAAAACTTACCTTTAATTGGTACCCAGACAATCCAGAACAATGAATGCTATGACTTTGACACATCTACAAATGATTTATAACTGTACTTAATTTTAACACAACATTCATGCTTTGTTTTTCTCCCTGATCATTTTTATATAATAATAAAGCAAAATACAATAAATCAGTATTAAATTTACATAATTAAATATATCTTTGTGAAGTTGTCAAATAAGAATTATTGACTAATAGCTAATGTCACCATGGAATATTTTGAAATTTTCACTTGTGATCTGTTATCAGCAAGGTCACAATTTAGTTATGAAGGTGAATTTACAGGTTTAAATTTCTAATATATAAAAGGAATGATTGTTCAAAAGTTGAAAGTATTGAAATTGAGAAAAATCTACATTATGGCAGAGTACATGCTAATAAGCTAAGCAAGATATTATTGAAATGAATGAGCATGTTCTTACCAAGGAGCTCTAAAGAACTTTTTCAGAGCTTATGATCCAGAAATCTTCAGGTAAATGAATAGTAGAAGAGGGAATGCATAGTAGAAGAGGTAAATGAATAGCAGAGAGAACAGAGGGGTTTTTACCTTTCTTCTTTTCTGAATAGTGTCACTACACTGTCAGAAGATAAGCAATGGAAAGTCGCAGTGGCAGCATTGCAAAATCTAACACATTTTTGATATGTGTATAATACATAATGATAATATTTTAAGAGAAGAGAGCTGAGGCTACACAGTGTGCAAAGCACAGCATAAAATAAGAAATCTCAGGGAAAAAGAATAGATGCTCGTAAATATCTGTATGTTGAAGTATGTGGAGCCTTAAGTTAAGATAAAGTAGCCTCTGGGCCACCATGATGGTCAAGGCCAACGTGCATAACCAGAGTACCTATTTTCCCTTTGGCTCGCCAAGCAGAACAGTATTTCTTTTATTTTTACATACTATAGTTCCAACCAGAATTTTATTTGAAGGCATTATTTCTACTGATTTAGCCAAAATGCACAATGTTTCTCTGGATGTTTCATTTGAATGGTAGTAATCGTGGAGAAACCCAAATTTGCTAATCATGAGTTTGAATCATGAGCATTTTAGTGGATTCTTTTTTCAACTATGAATCTAATAAATAATTATAAAACATGAACTCACGTTTAAAACCCTGATGATAATAGCTTTCTCATGTAAAATGGCACAAAGGGTAGAATCTAAGAAGCATTCTTTTTTCATGATATGCTTTCATAGTTTGAAGTTATTCACTTCCTGAACCAAACCACCTGCTGATTAGATTGATAAGAAGAGAATTCCCCCTCCTCAGGTAACTATGGAAAAAAAACAGTATGTGCAGCATAAAGTTATTTATAAGCTGAACCCGACAGAGCCACATCCCCTCTTGTTCTCACATGCCATGTCTGGCTGCCTGTGGCTGCCCTGCTCTCCACCCAACCCTAGGCAACCCGCCCTTCACCAAGCCATGGTTGATTCATATTTCTTAATGTGTGTGTGTTAGACCTCATTGGCAGTCTAGTGAAGCATATGTACTCCATCTCAGAATGATGGTTGTAAAACTGTACTATATTGAATTATAAACAAAAGCAGTTATTGCAAATGCTTAAAATAAAAAATTTAAGGTAAAGTAATATATGTCTTCCTATTAATACTTTGAATAACAAGATCTTACAGCATATTTACCTACTGCCATAATTTTGAATTAGCAGTGAGTTAAATGACATTTTCATATGTCAACATTAACTGTAATATGACAAAAAAGTCAGGACCAATAGAAATATTGGTCACAAAGTCTCAGGTCTGCCACTAATATTGTCTGTGGCCCTCTTTCATAGTTGATAAAAATGCTAAATTTCAGTTACATGCTAGTGAAACTAAAGATGTACATTTTCTCATCTAAATTAATTGACTCCTGAGTTAAACATCCAAGTTGAATTCTAGATAATATTCAGGAGTCACCTTCTCAGATTATAAAATATTTGGTACCACCTCCCACATCAAAATCAGGATAACCACCCTTTCTCAGAACTCAGAAGATAGCATATGCTTGCCTCTATCAAAGAACTTGGCCCAGTGTATTACCACTGTATTATTAATTTAATTTTATAAAGTACATATTTTAAATACACAGGTAAGACACTAATATGTTCTTGTCACAATTCAAACAACATAACGTCAAAGACTGACATGGGCTAACTACCCTCCACCCAGCCACTGCAAATTACCAGTCTTAAATTCCATTCTCTTCTCCTAAGAAAACAACTGGTATAATTATTGTTTTTATCATTCAAATATACATTTTAGGCATTTAGATACATACACATATATATATATGTCCCTATATTTATATACATAAACATCTATATGTACTGTTATGTGTGTATGTTTGAGTTTTTAAAAAACATTTAGAATAATAAAACAAATATTCATATCCCAAACACTCCAAATTAATAGCTATTAATATTTTGTAATATTTGTTCACAATTTTTAGGGATTGTGCATTACAAATACAGATGAAGCCTCTCTTTAAGCTTTGAGATTCTTCCAATTTCATTTCTCTGTATATCATCTGGACCTTCAATTTAAAAAATATATATATATATATAAATTTAATACACATTTGTATGCTCACGATGTATATGTCCACTTTCATATATGCTTATATAGATGTACATAAAATATGAAGTTTTTGTGTATGCTTAAACTGTATGAGTTGTATCATATTATATATAACATTTCATATCATGCTTTGTTTTTCACTCAATTGTGATGTTTTGGCCTTCTTCCCATATCACTATTTAGACATCGAGTTTATTTGTATCAGAAGCATTGCATAGTTTTTCACTCTATGACTATATCACATTTTATTCACTCCTAATCCTACTGATGAGTATTTTACTAGTGTAAGCATCTTACCGATTATAAACAATAGCCTAGTGAGAACACTTTTAGATATTTCTAGGTAAATGTGGGAAAGTTTACGTGGAATTGAAACAGAAGAGTTTGTATATAATTATATTCAATTTCATTAGAATATTCCAAGTTATGCTTAAAGTATGTCTATTTTAATTCTCAGCAACGGAAGATGACAATAGTATTTCTCCAAGTGTTTGCTACTGTTACATTTTTATAAAAAATATATGGCATTATTGAGATATCATTGAAGTAAATAGCATATATTTGAATAGTAATCGTTTTTACATACGTATATGCTGTAAAGTCAACTTCAAAATCAAGATAATAAACATTTCCATCACCACTCATGGGTTCCTTGTACCTATATATGATGCATTCTCCACTCCGCCCCATCTCTAGAAAACCACTGACCTGCTTTCTGACACTATAAATATATGGTCTAGAATTGTATATCTACGGCATCATAGAGTATAAACTCTTTTTGCCTTACTTTTTTTCACTCATTGCAATTATTTTGAAATTCATGTTTCTCTGTGTTTCCATAATCTATGCCTTTGAATGGATAAGTATCCAAATGCCTATTAATGGACATTCGAGTTATTCTAGTTAAGAGACACTACAAATAAAGCTACTAAAAATATTAATATATGTCATTATTCATATATGTTTTTAGTTTCTCTTAGATTCATAGTTAGGAAGAGAATGGTTAGGTCACAAGCTAGACATATATTTAATGTCTTAAGAAACCACCAAACATTTGCATTTTATATTATGTATTCTCTCCATTACTGTACAAGAATTCCAGTTACTCCAAACCTTTAGTAATACTTGACATACTCATTATTTTTCATTTAAGCAAATCCAGTGGATGTATGTGGCGTGCAGTGGCATCTGATTGTGGTTTAATTTGCATTACTCTGATAATCAATGATATTTAGTACCTTTCCATGTGCTAATTTGCCATTTCTATCATCTTTTGTAAAGTGCCCTTATCTATTGACCAACTGAGATTAGATGATTTACTTTATTATTGCATTGAAAAGTTTCTTTCTATATTCTGCGAGCAAGTTCCCTGCCACATATATGTGTTGTAAATAATTTTACCTGTATGTAGCTTACATTTTCATCTTCCTGTTGTGTAATTTAATGGGAAACATTTTAAAAATGTTAGCGAGATCCTACTTGTTAATTTTTATATTATGCTTTATGCTTTATTTGTTCTAGAAACCATTGCTCATGCCAGCAAAATAAAGATGTTTTTCTTCTAGATGTTTTAATCTTTTAAATTTACAATTAAGGATATGATCCATTTGGAGTTAGATTTTGTGGATAGTCTGAATAAAGTGTAGATTTTTATTATTTTACCTTTGCTTACTTACGTCATTTGTCCATCACCCTTTGTTAAAATATGTGTATTTCTTCAGAGAAATGCCTCAGCATTTTTGTGCCAAATAAGTTTTCTTTACGTTGTAATCATACTTGACTCTGTATTCTCTTCCAGTGATGTATGCATGTGTTTTAACTTCTCACCAGTACCAGTCTTTTGTGCTTTCTAGTGTTCTGTAGAGTAAGTTGTAAACTCAGTTAGGATAAGGCCTTCAATCATTCTAGTGACTCCAAATCTTTTGAATTTCCTTATATATTTTAGAAGGAGATTTTTCAATTCATTTTTAAACATAGGTAATCAAACTTTGTCTCTTTAATGTCATTTTATTGAATCTCTAGAAAGATTTAAAAATTTGACATCTTAACAATAATGAGCACTTCAACTCATGAGTATCATATATCTTTGCAGTTATTCACTTATTTTTGACTTATTAATTTTTTATAGTTTTTGGTATGGAAGACTTGACTGTTTGATCAGATAAATTCCTAAGTATTTAGTGGTTTTGGTGCCACTAAAAGGGATTTTAAAAATTTACTTTCTAATTGTTTGCTTCTTGTAAATACAAACGTGCTTTATATTTTATATTTACTTTGTATCTGAAAATTTACTAAATTTATGTACTTACCATAGTAGTTAGTTACTTGTAGTGGAATTTTCTGTATGAACAATTATATAATCCATAAATAGGAAAAGTTTTACTTCTTTTTTTCAAATATTATACTTTTTATTTCTTTTTTTTTGTCTTATTGCTATACCTAAGACGTCTAGTACAATGTTGAATAGTCATGGCAATAGTGGTTGTTTATGTTTTATCTCCTATTTCAGAGGAAAGCAATTAAGTATTTTATCAGCATGTAAAATATTGGCCATGTAATTTTATAGATGCCCTTTGTCATTGAGAAAATCTCATACCATTACTAATTTGCTGATAGGTTTTATCTTAAATGTATGTTCAATTTTGTCAAATAATTTTTCTGAAACAATTGAAATAATCATATAGTTTTTTCAGTTTTCTGTTAATATGGTGAATTAAATTGATTAATTTTTAAGTCTCACTTATCTGGAAGAAACTGCTCATAATATATTTCCCTTTGTCATGTTTGATTAGTTAAAACATTCTTAAGACATTTGCATCTATGTTTATGAAGAATATTGGTCTTTTTAATGTATTTTTTCAGGTATTATGGTTACACTGGTCTCATAAAATGATTTCAGTATTGACCTTTCCCCTTGATGTTCTGAAGATGTTGGTCTAAATTTAAAATTATTTCTTCATTGTATATTTGAAAAATTTCATCTGTGAAACATCTGAGACTGGAGATTTATTTTTAAAAAGGTTTTAAATAACAGATTTGTTTTTTAAATAAGTATAGGTATAGTCAGCTTTTCTGAGTAGCAAGGTATAGCTATTCTGGTGTGTTTCATTTTTAAAGAAACTTTTGTATATTATCCAGTCATCCAAGTTGTCAAATTTGTTCACATGAATTTGTTCATAACATGCTCTTCTTAAGTGCCTAGAATCTGATAATTTATTTTTCACTCCTTGATTGTGATTTCCCTTTCTCTTTATCTCTCTCTCCCCTTGATCAATTGAGCTAGAGGTTGGTTAATCAATTTGTTTGATACTTTAAAATAATTAGCTATTGGCTTTGTACATTTTCTCCATTGCCTACTTCGTATTTTTTGTAATTTCTACTTTTTGTTATTTTTTTCTCATTTCTTCATTTGGATAACTTTGCTTGATTTTTAGAGCTACTTAGGTTAAAAAAATGCAATTTATTTGACATAGCTTCTTCTTTCTAACATAACCATTTAAAAATATAAATTCCCCCCAAAGTGATCTTTTACTTTAAACCTATACATTTGAGTATATTTTTTATTGTCACTGACTTAAAATGTCTTATATTTTTCTCCAAGATTTTGTCTTTGTTCCAGGTATTATATAGAAATGTATTGTTTGTTTGGCAGATAGATGAATTCTTCAAAAAGTATATTACTAGCAGTAGCAGTAGTATTGAATTTTAATTTGTGTTATAAGAGAATGCCATCTGTATGATTTTGAACGTTTTAAATTTATAGAGATTATTTTATGGCCCAACATATGTACTGTGTTGGTGAATGTTCTGTGTGCATTTTAAATGAAGTTATATTCTGCATTTGCTGAGTGTATTGTGCCATAAATGTCAAATAGATCAAGTGGTTGCTAGTGTCGTTAGATCTTCTATGCTTTTTGCTTAGTTTCTCTATCAGTTGTAGAGATAGGGTATTAAAAGTCTCTCTGCATGACTGTGGATCATCTACTTCTTCAGCTAATTACATCTAGTTTTGCTTCATGTGTTTTGAGGCTCCATTACTACATACGTACACATTGATAATTATTATTTATATCTGGTGAAGTATTCCCTTGTTTTGTTTCTTATCTCTGCTAATACTCTTTGAATTCAAGTCTATTTTATCTGATGTTAGCACAGCAACTCCAAACTTCTATATCTTTGAATTTCTTTCTTATCTCTGCTAATACTCTTTGAATTCAAGTCTATTTTATCTGATATTAGCATAGCAACCTCCAAACTTCTATATACTTTGTGCACAGTATATATATTTTTTCATCCATTTACTTTCACCTATCTGTGTCTTCGTTTTTAAAGTGTTTCTCTTATAGGCAACATATAGAAGAGCCTTACTATTTTCTCCACTGTGTTATTCACTAACTTTTAATTACATTGCTTACATGATTAATATTTAGTGTAATCATTGATTTAATTAAAGTGTATCATTTTATTACTGCTCTCTCTCTCTTCTTGTTTTTGTTGTTTTCCTCTGTGTTCATGGTCCTGTCTTATTTTGGATTATCTGAATTCTCTTTTAGTTTATCTATTGGCTTTATGGCCACATTACATTACCTTTTTTATAATTATTCCAGGAATTACAATATACCTATTTAACCTTTAACAGCCTGAAGAGTTGATATTTTTACTATTTCCTGTGTAATCTAGAAAACATTGCCATTCTCCAGGTCCTTTCTTATTTTCTCCTGCCGTTTATGTTATGGTTGTCATATATATTACATCTATATACATTGAAAGCACCAGGCAATGTTACAATATTTGCCTTAAATCATCACCTGTATTTTAAAAAGCTTAGAGCAGGAAAAAATATATGTTTTATATTTATCCAGCTATTTATAGTTTTTATTTGTTTCTTTATTCCTGAAGATCAACGTTTCCCATTCACATAATTTCCCTTCAGCCTTAAAAGTTCCTTCAGGTTTTCTTTAAAGCAGGTATTCTGGCAATGAATTCTCTTGGTTTTCTTCATCTGAGAGGTCTACATGGTATCTCCATTTCTAAATGATGTTACCCACACATAAAATGTACCCCTACATAAAATGACATTTTGTTTTTCCTTTTAGCACTCTGCAGCTATTTTTCTTCTTCCTCTGGCCTTGTGATATAAACAGATGACCCTTGTGATCCCCATTTTATGTACCCCTACATAAAATGACATTTTATTTTTCCTTTTAGCACTCTGCAGCTATTTTTCTTCTTCCTCTGGCCTTGTGATGTAAACAGATGACCCTTGTGATCCCCACCTTCTGGCATTCTTGCCTACACATAGTCTCTTCCCTTTGAATGTGAGCAGGACCTGTGATTGCTTCTGACAAGTGAAATAATGGCAAAGGATACAAAATATACATGATTATAATTATGTGATTGTATACAGTTTTAATTCCCTTCTTGCTGGAGTCTCTCTCTGTTGCTGGCTTTGGAAGCAAGCTGCCATGAATACAGATCTATAAGGAAGTGAAGTTTGGCAATAGCCAGAGGGACTGTTAAACACTTCCTCAGTAGGGTCTCTGATGAAATCCTAGTGCTGACCAGAACCTTTATCACAACTTATGATACCCTGAGCAGAGGATGAAGTAGATACTTGATGAAACTCTATTTCTATAGAGATTTGATCTCTCTCCCTGATCACTTCCCTGAATTCTATTATTCTATATCCAACTACCTACATTATACCTCCATTGACGGTCTACTAGCCATATCAATATTTTGATTACCGAAATTTTATTCCCAAACCTAACTTCCTACCATCCCCCAACCCAAATGTTACTTGACAGCCTGCTGAATCTCAGAGTAAATGTCACCATTACTCAGCTGGTTCCTTAATCCATTCATTAGTGGATCATACTGGTTTCACTCTTCCTAATTAATTCATGTATTCGTGCATCAATTCACCCAACTTATATCATCTGGGTTTTGCTGAGAACCCTCTAGGCAACTAAGACAATACATGAAGCAAACCAGACAGGGTTCTGGTTTTCTCCTATGTATTTTATATTTTATTGGGTTGAGGTACACAGTTAGCAAATAAACATATGCCAGATATGGCAATCAATTATATGAAATATATGAACATGTGCCAAATATGGCAAGCAATTATATGAACTATATAGAAAAACAAATCATGGGACATGTTTACAGCATAAATGGTGAGACTACAGCATAAAGATTGACCAAGTAATAGCTTTACAAAAACAGAGTGCATCATGCCACTTCTCTATTCACATCTTTATTTATCTCATTATTTATTTCATTAAAAGTAAAATTCAAAGTACTCAATTATGTCTTTTGAGAATGCTATCTAGTCCCTGCCATCTCTGATATCAGCTGCATCCTTCTTTGTCATTCCCTTCCTGCTATACTGGCCTATTTTCTCTGTTCAGCATATCTCAAGAACATCACTTCCACTTTGGTGGTTTTGCATCAGTTGCTCCCTTCCTTCAGCTGAAAACATCTCCCTCTAGATCTCCACATTACTAAATTATGACTTTCACCTCCCCGCAAAAATCTTCCTACCCTTGTCCATCTAATTTCCTAATCTCTGTCATGTTCATGGCTTTTCTTTTTATCATTACATTTATTACTTGATACAATCATGCTTGTTTCTTGGTTTGTTGTTTTTTTTTTTTTTTTTTTTTAGATTGAGTCACACACTGTTGCAAGGCTGGAGTACAGTGACACTGCAACCTCAGCCTCCCAGTTTCAAGCAATTCTGCCTCAGCTGCTGGAGTAGCTGGGATTACAGGCACGTGCCACCACACCCAGCTAATTTTTGTATTTTTAGTAGAGACGGGGTTTCACCATGTTGGTCAGGCTGGTCTTGAACACCTGACCTTTGTGATCCACCCACCTTGGCCTCCCAAAGTGCTAGGATTACAGGCATGAGCCATCGCTCCCAGCCAGTTTGTTGATTTAATGTCTGTGTTCCCAAGTAGAGAGTTTAGTCTATTAAAGGCTGAACCTTGCATATCTTCCTCACGGGTATGTCCACACAATGCTGAATAGTGGAGCTCAGTAAATATTTATTAATTGTATTATCTTACTTAAATCCTCAAAATAATCCTATGGATTAGGCATTATTATTTTCCCACTTTTAAAGATGACAAAAATGGTGTTTGGAGAAGCTAAAGTACATGTTAGAGAAGGCTTAATAAGATTCAGAGTCAAGATTTGAATATGTATCTGTCTGGCTCTGGAGCTTAAATTCATGTTTATTGAGCTATGGTGACTAGGATAAATTCCATAATTCTTGTGTGGGTCCCCTAGTACATGACAAGAATATCCAGAGAGGTTACTGTTTCATAGGAGAACAAGTAAGATCTGTTTTGAAATGCACTGCATTTCACATGCTTATGGTTCATACAATTGCATTGCAGGTATGGATTTAAAAGGCAACACATTTAAAGCACCAACATTCGCAACTCCCTCTGAAAATGTCATGTGAACATGAATGAAAAAGTTCAGACACCAGTATAGCAAACAAGTCATCACATTACTAAATAGCATATTCTCTACATTTTAATAACTGAGCTACAGTAAGTTCCCAATAAAAGTAACTTATTTCTAATTGGTTTAATATAAGCAAAGTACAGAAAAATGCTTTCCTTTGCATTTTTGCAAAATTAGGTAGTGCATGTATAAGAAACACATCACATAGACAGCAGAGCAATTCTCCAGAGCTTAGGCTCCGTGGTAAAAAACAGAGACTTTTTTTCCTTCTAAAATTAAATTTCCACTTAGTGTTTTGACAAAAGATATTTTCTTAATTTTTATTTCCTTGAATGATCCACATTTTATGACAAAATAAACACTGACCCTAAAATAATTTATTTAATTACCCTGTATTTGCCTTTTAGATTTAGTTTCCAAAACTGTCTCAGTCCTCTAATGCCATATGTAATCTGTGTTGCGTAAACAGTGGCTTTTGCAGTTCTATATCCTACAGGATTAAGACTGAAGAAAGTTAAAAAAGAAGGCCTGACATTTATTAGAAATGAGTTTTGGTTATATTCAAAACTTTTGACCTTTTCACTAATGGATAAAAAGGAAATTGCAAGTCCGATAACAGTTGTTCCAAACCAGAACTAAAACTAACACATGAAATTAAATTATGGCCCAAGGCTGATACAGTGTAGCAAACAGAGCAAAGCTCGTGTAAAAGGATGCAGTTGGTTTGAGTCCAGCTCAGCCACTGTCTGGGGCCTTTGGAAAGAAAGACACTTCTCCTCTGTGACTTCAAATCCCTCATTTGTTTGGAACCTGTCTAATCTTCATGAGGGACAATTAAATGATAGCCTTTGAGAGATGAAAATCGTAGGCATCAATGTAATTATTCCTCCAGTTAGAGTATCAGCCATAGATAAAGGTAAATTTTGATGCACCTGCATTCATAATACTAGCACTGCTGGTTCCTTTTGTCTTGGAAGGTTGGTACTGCAGATCAAATCCAGATTGGAAAGAAATGCAATAGAGAGTCTACTGAATTTCCCTCAAGTAAGATGCATGATTTTAATGACACTTGCATATCCCATCAGTTCCCTTGCTACCATCTCACTGTGTTGTACTTATCTGGCAAAATTCAACTCTTTGCCTATGCCACACCTGAACCAGAGCAGCTAAATTCATGTAGAAGAAGGCATAAACTTCTGCTAAGAAGTCTGGCTTTAAATGCTTGAACTCTAACTTCATGTAGCCCATTAGATGCCCATAAATTCTAGTACAAATTTATTATTTTTTCTTCTTCTCTTTGATAATTATTTCACAACTCTCTCCTTGAACTTCCAACACCTCCTATTCTACCTTCATTCTCAGGTGACGGCACAGGATCCCATTTTTGGGATCATTGCACTTTTTGTTCATTTGGCTTGAAATGCTCTTTCCCACAAAGGTGGGAGTGTGTTCGACAAATTATTCCTTTTATATAGCTTACTTCTTGCTCTAGGAAGCAAGTTAGATATTTATTCTTCCTTGGTATCTGGCAGTCTTTGATTCTATTCTAGACACAAGTAAAGAATAGGTGGCAGCATTGGGCGTGCTCAAATTCAAATAAGCTCACATATTCTTAAATAAGTCCTTGTTGAAATTTTACGCATATGCCTTGCAATATTCTTTGTAACTCTAGTTCTTAGTGCATTGGCACTCAGGGAAAATAAGGTTCATGAATTAATAAAGGTTGTATGTATGCCATGCATTGTGGAATTTATGCATACATAGTTCATAGCAATATCAGGGAAACTGCAACCTGGTAGTAACAACAAATAGATATAGTCACTGGGGAGCTGCATCCGAACATTTAAAATATACAGGAGAGACAAATTATATATTAGAGTTGGGGGAGATGGATTATTACTGGGCAATGTAGAATTTGAGGTTGTCTCTGATGAATGGGAAGGATTTTGAGAAGCGGAAATAGCTGGGAAGGACAAGAACTAGAGAGAATATAACAGAATATGTAGCCCACATATACAAAAAATGTTTCCCCCCAAAATTCTTTTCTGCTGTCCCTTTGTCATGAAACACAAACCTAACCTTTAACCCCTGGCAACAACTAATTTGCTTCTATCTTCATATATTTTCTTTTAAGAGAATCCCTTATAAATGAAATCATAAGTATATAACTCTTTTACTGGCTTCTTTTATTTGGCAAAATGCCTTTAAGATTCACCCATGTATTGTAAGCATCAAGTGCTTGCTCCTTTCTTCTTATGTAACACTGCATCATTGTATGGATATACCATTATATATGTTTCCTTTCACTGGCTAAAGAATACGTAGATTGGGGGATTAAGAATAAAGTAGTTATAAACTATAGTGTACAGGTTTTTGGGCAAAAATAGTTTGATTTTTCTAGGATAAATACTATATGTCAGGCAATATAGTAAGTGTGTCTTATTTAAGTTTATAGGACATATGCATCTGTTTTCAGAGTGGCTGACGATTTGTGCTGTTCTAGCAATGGCTGATGTTTGTGTTTGTGTGTGTGTTTTTCCATAAAATTAGCCATTCCGGTAGTTGTGTAGGCATATTTTAATGTTGTTTTAATTTTTATTTTAATTTGATGTTGAATATCTTTACATGTGGTTATTAGCTATACCAATATTTTCTTTAGTGAGGAGTTTATTCAAAGAGTTTCCTCAAATTTTTATTGGGTAATTAGTTTACTTATTGTCAAAATTTGAAAGTTTTAAAATATTCTGTATATAAGTCTTTTGTTAGATATCTGATTGCAATATTTTCTCCTAGTTTGTAGCTTGTCTTTTTATTTTCTTAGAAATATCTTTAGTGGAGCAAAAAGATTTGAATTTTGATAAAGCCAAATACCTTTCTTTTTTAATAGATTGTGGTTTTGGTGTCATATCTAAGAACTCTGCCAAACTCAATGTCAGAAGATGCTTCTTAGATCTTAGAAGCTTCTTAGATGCTTCTCCCAAGAGCCTTATAATTGTATATTTTGCATTTACATCATGATTCATCTTGAGTTCATGTAAAGAGGTATAGGCTTAGTTTCTTTTCTGTCTCTTTTTCGTTCTCTCTTTCCTTTCTGCCTTCCTTCCATCCTTTACCTCTCCATTCAATAATTGTATTAGACCACTGTCACACTGCTATAAAGAAATACCTGAGATTGAGTAATGTTTTAAAAAATAGGTTAACTGGCTTACAGTTCTGTAGCCTTTACAAAAAACATGTTTTGGGCATCTGCTTGACTTCTATGGAGGCCCCAGAAAACTTACAATCATGGTGGAGATGAAGGGGGATCAGGCACATCACATGGTAAAAGGAGGAGCAAGTGAGAGAGAGAAGGGGGTTAGGTACGGGGAAGGCACCACACACTTTTAATCAACCAGAGCTCATGAGAACTCACTGTCACAAAGATAGCACCAAGCCATGAGGGATCTGCCCACTGGATCCAAGCACCTCCCATCAGACTCCATCTCCAGCCTCAAAGGATTACAATTCAACTTCAGATTTGTGTGGGGACAAATATGCAAATTATGTCAATAATGTTTACATCATTGTAAAAAATCAATTGACTGTATTTATGTAGGTCTATTTTGGAGCCTTCTATTCCATTCCATGTATCTGTCTATCAGATCATTTATTTTTATCATCCTTATTTTCTGGACTTAAAGTAATACTGTACTGGGGGCTGGGCGCGGTGACTCAAACCTGTAATCCCAGCACTTTGGGAGGCCAAGGCGGGTGGATCATGAGGTCAAGAGATCAAGACCATCCTGGCCAACGTGGTGAAACTCCGTCTCTACTAAAAATACAAAAATTAGCTGGGCATGGTGGCATGTGCCTGTAGTCCCATCTACTTGGGAGGCTGAGGCTGGAGAATTGCTTGAACCCAGGAGGCAGAGGTTGCAGTGAGCCGAGATTGTGCCACTGCACTCCAGCATGGCGCCTGATGACAGAGTGAGACTCTGTCTCAAAAAAAAAAAAAAGTACTATACTGGGGGCCCATTACAATAGATAACAGAACCATTTAACATATAACAGTAGATCTCTTCGACACATAAAGGTCTATTTAATGTTCTCTGAGCTTGGTTACATAAATCATCAAAGACAAGAAAAGTCTCTTTAACCTCTATAACTGTTGCTATATACAAATATATTCTTAAACAATGGTAAATATTAATATTAAGATTGCTGGCATAAGTGCCTAATATCTTATTCCAGATACATATCTTAAATATTTAAACAGTTTTAGATAATGAATATAGAAAGGTAAAAATAAATGGAGTATTTTAAAGCAATATATACAATCTTTTATTGAGTCACTACTCAAAATATGAGAATTTGATTCTTTAATCTCTTTTTTACTAACATAATATAAAACTCTGGAATTATCTTAAATTCTATGGGGTAGCTGAATTATAAGTGTCTTTGATTATCTGGATTGAAGGTTGTTTTACAGGGAGACTCATAGGACAACTTAGAACAGTTGTCTTTAAGCACTAGAAAGACAAGGTGACCATACCTTGTTTGGATCTGCAAATACTATCTCCTGATTTACAGTTTAGAACTTGTTTGCTATTTTAAGGCATAGGCAACCTCAGTTGTAGGAGACAGAATTAGAAGTGAAAATTGAAGTAACTAAAAAAATTTTATAAAACAGTTTGAAAGGGCTTTAGTTTATAACTATCATCCTCCTGCCCATGTTTCTTTGGTTTCATACCCCTTGCTATAATGCCAGGCACTGTTCTAAGCCATTGACCTGCAGGAACCTACAAAACCTTACAGCATACATAGGAGGTAGATGCATAAATATTGCCTTTTTACAGATGAGCCAAATGAAGTAGAGTGTTTAAGTTACTTGACTAAAAATATATCACAAGAAAGAAGTAGATATCAATCCAAACTCAGACAAAAACTGTTTCCAGTGCTCTTAATGCAGTCTTTAGAGCTGCTAGACAAAAAGGTAACAAGAAAATATAATCATGAATCATGAATCAGTGAAATTATTACCCAAAACTCTTTGTGTTTGATATAATTTTAAGATATCTGTATTTTAAGTTTAATTGTTTACCATTTATTTACCATAGCAATAGTAAAAGATAAAATGCAATAAATAGGATATTTATATTATGTATGAAATATTATGGATAAAGGCAGTCACATTTAACTTAAAATTGTATTTTGTTTGCTTGGTGAATAGTGTTTCCCTTCTCCCTACTCACCTAAAATCTCCTTGTTCTTTAAGGCCTTCCATTTCTTTGAAATTTCTGTCTTTGAATATGTTCTTCTCATATCCTAAGGCAGAAATTTTAGAATAAGATAAATAAAACATAAAATCTAGGCCAAATATAGAATACTTATGAAATAAAATCTGAAGGAAATATTTCTGGGGTTTTGTGAAGAAGATAAAAATATCTGGCATGAGTCATGTTTAGCTAGGGTGGACAAGATGATTGGGAAATTATGTTTAGATCAACAGGGTATAGTGTCTAAATAACATAGCTGAACTTTAGCTTTAATAAATAATGTTCCTAGAATAAGTCAGGAATCTGCTAGATAAATTTGTCATCCAGGAGGTCTTTCCTGGTATAGTAGCATTCCAAGCATTTGCAGACTTTTGACACAACACTTGCTCTCTTGGGAGGAAGAATGAGGGAGAAAACAAAGATAGTAAAATCAATGTGTTTCTAATTCTTTGAAACAAGTATATACAGAGGAGAATCTGAGGCCCAAACCTTCATGACAAGATGATAATTGAGTATTTTCACTGGAGCTCACAGTTTAGCTTTTCACTGATTTTCTTCCCCTAAGAAAAAAAAAAAAGAGAGAGAAATGTTGTAACACCCAGGTCCTCTTACTCCATAAACGCATTTTTTCCACCATCAGTGAGGAATAAGATTCACATAATGGGGTATTTCTTAGAGCTGAAGTTCATACATTTAGAAATATATTTCTAGCAGTGTGGAAAACATTCTGAAATAAGTTAAATATTGCCAATAAAATGACTATAAAATTGAGGCCTAAAGCTATATAGAAAAATCTGAAAGCAATAAAGACTCCAGTAAGACAGTAAAACGTAGACTGAATCATATCAAAAGGTAAAGGATATCACTTGCAACCTTGATTATAAATATTAAGTAATGGTGATAAATGAAAGACACCTAGAGGGGATACATAATGCATTAGGTTGCAAAATAAATTCCAGCCAGATGTCATGGAAATCGGGTTGCCCACTTTCATAGCAGCAGAATCCAATCATAAGAAGCACCTAATTATATTCAACTGTGGTTCAGGTAGACTCAATGGCTCAGATTCCGTGATCCAGTCTTGGATATTTAGCTGATAAGTAGCTATATTATTGAAGTTTTCTTATCCACAGATTTTAGCCCACCAAGATGATAAATGTCTCCATGATTGTGTCAATGACTTTGCAATTGCCAAATAGTTTAAAAATAATTGTAAAATTAGTAAAGAAAATAAAACCATACTGTTAATAGTATTGTGCCAATTTTAGAAATAATCTGTGTACTTTTAAAATGTTTATGTATTTAAGATACTCTGATAGATTCGTAATGTTAATCAAATTGAAATATGTAACTAAACTTAGACATGTTACTATGTAAGCTAAAATATTTAAATGTACTTACTTCAGTTTCTGAATTATTAAAATGAGTAAGAAAAATTGACTATATTGACTTCTTATATGGTTTGGCCATAACCCTGCCAAAATCTCACCTTGAATTGTACCTTCCATAATCCCCATGTGTTGTGGGAGGGACCCAGTGGGAAGTAACTGAATCATGGGGGAGGTTTCCCCATGCTGTTCTAGTGACCGTGAGTGAGTTCTCACAAGATCTGATGCATATATAAGGGGCTTCCCGCATCACTCGGTGTTCATGCTACCCTTTCCTGCCACCATGGGAAGAAGGATGTGTTTGTTTCATCTTCCACCATGATTAAGTTTCCTGAGACCTCCCCATCCCTGTGGAATTGTGAGTCAATTAAGTCTCTTTTCTTTCTAAATTACCCAGTCTCAGGTATTTCTTCATAGAAGCGTGAGAATAGACTAATTCAACTTCAAAGAAATGCTTATATGCTAGAGATTTTACTTTTTAGGATTTTAAGTCTGCCCTGCTAGACATGCAAATTACTTGAAATAATTAAATAAATTACATTTTTAAGTATACTTTAAAATGTTTCAGAAAATATAAAGAACTAGAACGTAATGACTCTACTTGCTTAGAAGATGTTAATCTCTTAAATATAACTTTTTCTAACTGTAATCAAAGTGAAGATAATTGTTCTTTTTAAAAATTGCATTTAGAAAGGAAACACAGAAGTTTTAATATAAACTAACAGAATAAGAAGAAAATCCAGTTTTAAAATTTATAATTTTAGTAGGTTGATTAATTAAAAACTTAATTCTTAGTAATTAACTTTTTCTTATAAAAAAGATCTATTCAGAAATTAAAAACTCAAGTAGTCACTTATTGTACCTTATTAAAAAGAAGAAACGAAACACAAGGCTTTACACCAGGATCATAATTTTGAACAACAATTATTTTGCTCTTTATTAATGGAGAAATATAAAATTGTTTTGGATTTTTGGCCCCATACTGAATAGATTCAAACTAATCCTTTTGTTTAAGCTTGAAATTCTCATATCTCCTCCCCAGTGACAGTTCTCATTTCTTATTTTTAAATTTTAAAAATCTTCCACACTTATTTTACCTACTTCTAATATGCTTGCTATCCAATAGTAGGAGGTATGTAGGTATTTGGAGATTGCAAAATGATGGCATTTGTTACATTACATCATGTGATTTAACTTTACTAATAATTCAACAGGATTAGTCAGTGTGTTTGAATGTTCATATATGTGTAGTCTGTCCTCCATTTTATGGCATAGTCTTTTCTTAAAAAAAAAAATCAAACCATTCAAGCTAACATGCCACTCAAAAGCAGAAATTATACCATCCTCCAAGAAAACTTCAGGGGTAAGTTACATTGTCAAGGCTGTTTTCATTCTCAATTTGAATTCACAATGAATCTTCCACACCTGCTATGGGCATTGCCTTTTGCAGCTGCTGATCTCTCAACTCGCTTATCCCAAATTTAAAAAACATATCTTTCTCTTTCACTCACTAAAAGCACACGTACCACAAGGATTTTAAGTAGAACACATTGTACTGGTTACTTGGGTAAATGGAAATGAAGCAAGAGGGTTTTGTAAAGTGATTATGACACAAGGGGAAATGATACTGAAAACCACAAGTCAGAATGTACTATTCCTAGAAATGTACCCCTCATTCCACTAGTCATGTTTCTTCTCAACCCTATTCCTTACCATTCTTTACTTTTGACATTCACTTTTATATACCTCTTCTGCCTGGATGTCAATCTTCTTCAAGACCTACAAGAGGCTAATGTCAAAATTGTTGAAACTCTATCATATTGTGAGATCTAATTAGTAGAGTTTTGTCTTAGCCTCCACTAAAGAAGAACACCTTACATAATAAAACAGACACTGCATTGAGTTGAGTTATTCTTAAATGAAGAGCAATTCTTTTCATAGTAAAAAATTTTCTCTACAATAACTAGCTCAATCTGCTTCCACCTCTAAATATAAAAATTATTAATATAGTACAGTAAAATTATCATGAATTATGAGAGAGCTTTTCTCATAAGACAAATAGGATCTGCTCATTGCTGGTTTTGTGGATGTACTTTATATATCAATGTAAACATCATACAAAATGGGATGAAAAAGGAGATATCAGAAAGAAAAGAATTATCTGAGAAAATAAAATATGGATTGTTCTCTTGAAGCAGTTGTGATTGACATATGGGAACATGAAAAATTCCTGACAATTCTTAAAAGTCACTTGCTTCTCCATAATGAGCTGAGGTATTTGATGGGGAACTCTTAATTTTCTTAAGAATTGCAGCAGCTTCCAGTTTGATAATTATTCAGTTTGGCACTTAGTGTTGACTCTGCTGACTTACAGGAGATTCTCTGATTTTTCAGTAGCAGCTTCTCTACTTCTGCCATAACCACTCTTCCAACAGATATTTAAGCCCCTTATTGAGCATAAAATGACTCTACCTGAATACACAGAATGCTTTCTGTCTTCCTGACTCAAGCTTGACTGGCACACTAAATAATTCAGACATCAGAGTTTTGTGGTATTTTTCATATTTTATGTTTACCTTTATTTTCTTTATAATAATTCCATAAAACTAATTTTTAAGGATCAAATTATTCTAATTCCAAAAGTTTTAAACAATAACAAACTCTGTTTATTGACTTTATTGAGGTATATTTGACAATTAAAATTGTATCTATTTCAGGTATATTATCTGAAGTTTTGATATACTTATACATTGTGAAATTATTACTATGATCAAGCTAACACACCCATTATCCCTCCTTGTTATCGTGTATGTGTGTGTGGGTGTGTAAGTGCATACATAGGGGTGTGTAGGTGTGCTGAGAACAATTAAGACTTACTCTTTTGGCAAATTTCAAGTACAACACTCCTCTTGGCTGCTTTCATGAGCTGGCATTGAGTGCCTGCCGCTTTTCCAGGTTTATGGTACAAGCTGTCAGTGAATTTACCATTCTGGGGTCTGGAGGACAGTGGCCCTCTTCTCAAAGCTCCACTAGACAGTGCCTCAATGGAGACTCTAAGTTGGGGATCCAACCCCACATTTTTCTTCAGAAGTTCTCCATGAGGGCTCTACCCCTACAGCCAACCTCTGCCTGGACATCCGGGCATTTCCATACATCCTGTGAAATCTAGGCAGAAGTTCCCAAACCTGAATTCTTGATTTACATGCACCTGCATGCCCAACACCATGTGTAAGCTGGGGCTTGCACCCTCTGAAGCTATTTCCTGAGCTGTAAGTTGGCTCCTTTCTTCCATGGCTGGGCCTCAGGGCACCAAGCCCAGAGACTGAATACAGCAGGAAATCCTGGGCCTAGCCCATGAAGCCATTTTTAATTCCTAGGCCTTCAGGACTATAATGGGGAGGGGCTGTTGTGAAGACCTCTGACATGCCCTGGAGACATTTTCCCATTGTCTTGGTGATTTGCAATTAGTCCCTCATTACTTTTCAAATTTCTGCAGCCAGCTTGAATCCTCAGAAAATGAGATTTTCTTTACTATTGCATCATCAGGTTACAAATTTTCTGAACTTTTATGCTGTGCTTCCCTTTTAAACATAAGTTCCTATCTCAAACCATATCTTTGTGAATAAATAAAATTGCATGCTTTTAAAAGCATCCAAGGCACCTCTTGAATGCTTTGCTGCTGAGAAATTTCTTCCACCAGATGCCCTAAATTAGCTCTCTCAGGTTAAAAGTTCCACAAATCTCTATAGCAGGGGCAAAATGCTGCCAGTCTCTTTGCTAAAACATGGCAAGAATCATCTTTGCTCCAGTTTCCAATAAGTTCTTCATCTCCATCTGAAACCACGTTAGCCTGGACTTCATTGTCAATATAACTATCAGCATTTTGATCAAAGTGATTCAACAAGTCTCTAGGAAGTTCCTAACCTTTCCACATCTTCTTGTCTTCTTCAGAGCCCTTCAAACTGTTCTGATTTTTGCCTGCTACCCAGTTTCAAAGTGGCTTCCACATTTTCAGGTATCTTTATAGCAGTGCCCCACTCCTGGTACCAATTCACTATATTAGTTGATCTTCAGGATGCCATGAAGAAATATCAGAAATGGGTAATTTATAAAGGAAAGCAGTTTAATTGACTCACAGATCAGCATGGCTGGGGAAACCTCAGAAAACTTACAATCATGATGGAAGTCAAAAGGGAATCAAGACATCTCCTTTATAAGGCAACAGGAAGTAGAATCAATGCAGGAGAAACAACCAAACACTTATAAAACCATCAGACCTCGTAAGAGCTCACTCCCTATCATGAGAACAACATGGGGAAAACCACCTCCATGATCCAATTACCTCCACCTGGTCTCTCCCTTGACTTGTGAGGATTATGGGGATTATAATTCAAGATGACATTTGGGTGGGGAAACAAAACCTAACCATATCACAAGTATTTTCACCTACAAGTTTCCTGTCATTTTTTTAAATTGTTTCTTTTGCTGTGCAGAACATTTTCGTTTCATGTGGTCCGCTTGTTTATTTTTGCCATTCTTCTCTGTGCTTCTGGTGTCAAATACAAAGAATCATTGACAAAACCAACATCAAGGAGCTTTCCTCTGTTTCTTTCAAGTAGCTTTAGAATTTCAGATATGATTTTAACTCTTGAATGTATTTTGAGTTAGTATGATAAAGTATTCAATTTCATTCTTTTGCATGTGGATTTACAGTTTTTCAAATATCAGTTAGTGACAAGACCACGCTTTCCCTATTGTGTTTTCTTGGTGCCTTTCTTAGAAATTTGTTGACAGTATGTGCATGGGTTTATTTCTGAGCTCTTTATTTTTTTCCATTAGTATATATGTCTGTTTCTATGCTAGAATTATACTTTTTCTGATTAGTAGTATAGCTTTGAAATATAATTTTTTTACATTTCTTCCAATTTTATACTTTCTGTTCCAAATTAAACTATTGAGTATCTTTCGTGGTTCCATACAGATTTCATAATTTTTAATTTTTTTTCTTGAAAAATACCATTGGAATATTAATAGGCATTGCATTGATTTTGTAGATTTCTTTGGGTGGTATGGACATTTTAGCAATATTAACTCTTCCAATGCATAAGCACAAGATATCTTTCCATTTATTGGTGTCTTCATCGATTTCTTAAACTTTTGAATGTACAGATCTTTCACTTTCCTAGTTAAATTTAAACCTAAGCATTTCATTTCATTTTTTGATGTCATTTAATGGTACTATTTTATTAATTTCTTTTTCACATAGTTATCAGTATATAGAAGCATAACTCATTGTTATATGTTGATTTTTATGTCCTGCAGCTTTGCTGCATCTATTTATTTTATTTTTTTGTTTTAGAGAAAAGGTCTCACTCTGTTGCCCAGGCTGGAGTACAGTAGCACAATCAGAGCTTATCGAAGTCTGGAACTCAATAGGCTTAAAGGATCTTCCCACCTCAGCTTCATCAGTAGTGAGGACTATAGGTATGTGTCCCCATGCCATGCTAATTTTAAAATATTTTGTATAGATAGGGTCTTAATCTGTTGGATAGTTGGAGATGTGCCATCTCCAACAGAGATAATTTTACTTCTTGGTTTCCTATTTGGATGCACATTTTTTCTTGCCTATTTGCCCTGGCTAGGACTTTCAGAACAATGTTTACTAGAAGTAGCAAGAATGGTCACCTTTGACTTGTTCCTGATCCTGATCTTAGAGGAAGAGTGTTCATCTTCTCACCATTCAGTAGCATGTGCTCTAGGCCTGTCTTACATGGTCTTTAGTATGTTAAGACACCTTCTTTCTATATCTTATTTGATGAGAGTTTTTATCAAAAAAAGGACGTTAAACTTGATCAAATTCTTTTTTATCTGCATGTACAGATTATCATATAATTTTTATTGTTCATTTTTATAGTAGTCTGCCACATTTATTGATTTATGTAGTTTGAACTATACTTACAACCCAGACATAAATCCCACTTGATCATGGTGTATGGTCTTTTAAATGTGCTATTGAATTTAGTTTGCTAGTATTTTATTGAGGATTTTTGCATCTGTGTTCACAAGGATATTAATATATAATTTTCCTTTCTGTATTATTCCTATTTGACTTTGGCATCTGGGTAATGATAACCTAATGAAATGGGATTGAAAATGTTCTCTTCTCTTCAATGTATTCAAAGAGTTTGAAAAGGATTGGTATTAATTCTTCTTTAAATGTCTGACAAAATTCACCAGTAAAGTCTTGTGATCCTGAACCTTTTTTGGTGAGAGATTTTCAGCTGTTGATTCAATCTCCTTGCTCATTATTTGTCTGTTCAGATTTTATTGTTTCTCCATGATTCAGTCTTTGTAGCTTGTATGTTTCTAGAAATTTATCTGTTTCTTCTTGCACATTAATTTTTTAGCATATAATTGAGCATAGTCCTTTATGATTCTTTTTATTTCTGTGGCATAAGTTGTAATGTTTCATTTTTCATTTATGATTTTATTTATTTGAATCCTTTCTCTTCTCTCTTTCTCTTTCATTAGTCTAGCTAAAGATTTGTTAACCTTTATCTTGAAAATCTTAGTTTCACTAATCTTTTCTATAGTTTTCCACTCTATTTCATTTATTTCTGCTGTAATCTTTTTATTTCTTTCCTTGTGCTAACTTTAAGCTAAGTTTTCCTCTTTTTTTAATTTCTTTGAGGCTTAAAGTTAGATTTTTTTTCTTCAAGATTTTTTCTTGTAGGTCTTTATCACTGTAAAGTTTGCTCTTAGCAGTATTTTTGCTGCATTTTATAGTTTTTGTGTAAGGTTGTGTTTTTATTTGCATTGGTTTCAAAGTGTTAAAAAATTATTTATTTATTCACATTGGTTTCAAAATGTTTAAACAGTTTCCTCCAAAGATTATTTCTTTTCCCATTGGTTATCAGGTGTATGTTGTTTAAATTTCACATATTTATAAATTTCTCAGTTTTTCTCCAGTTACTAGATTCTAGTTTCACACCACTGTAGCTAGATACCATATTAATATGATTTGAATATTGTAAAATATGTTGAGACTTTTTTGGTCATCTAATATATGATCTACTCTGGAGAATTTTCCATGTGCACTTGAGAAGAACATATACTCTTATGCTGTCTGATGGAATGTTCTGTATATATGGTAGATTCATTTGGTCTAAGCATAGTACATGTCTAATGTTTTCTCATTGATTTTTTTTTTGTATAGATGATCTATCATTAAAATTTGGATATTGAAGTTCTCTATAATTATTGTATTACTATTTCTCCCTTCAAATCTGTTAATTTTTAAAATTAATTTGGTGCTCCAGTACTGGGTAAATATATGTTTATAAGTATCTTATATTGTTGTTGCACTGACCCCTTTATTATTAGATAATGATCTGATTTGTGTCTTACTATAATTTTGTAACTGAAAGTCTATTTTGACTGATCTAAGTATAGATATCCCTTCTCATTTTTTAATTCCATTTTTATGAATTACATTTTTCTATTTCTTTACATTAAACCTCTGTGGATGCTTAAACTGAGATGTGTCTCTTCTAGGCAGCATATAGATGGGTCTTGCTTTTTAATTTATTTAGCCATTATATGCCTTTTTAATTTTAACCTTTATCTTATGTTAATAGGTACATGTACAGGTTTGTTATACAGGTAAATTGTGTGTTACAGGGGTTAAGTATAAAATTATAGCACTACCCAGGTAATAAACATAGTACCTCACAGGTAGTTTTTCTATCCTTACCCTCCTCCAACCCTCAAGTGGGCACAAGTGTGTTTTGTTTCCTTCTCTATGTACATGTGTACTCAGTGCCTCATTCCTACTTACATATGAGAACATATGATGTATTCGTTCATTCTCACATTTATATAAAGAAATGCAGGAGACTGGGTAATTGACTCGTGGTTCAGGAGGCTGTACAGGAAGCATAATGGCATCTGCTTCTGGGGAGGCCTCAGGAAACTTCTAATCATGGCAGAAAGCAAAGGAGGAGCAGGTATGTCACATGGTAAAAGCAAAAGCAAGAGAGTGAGAGGGTGGTGCCACACACTTTTAAAAGTGTGTAGATCTCATGATAACTCAGTATCATGAGGACAGTACCAAGAGGGATGGTACTAAACAAGTTATTGAAAATATGCTCCCATCCATTATGCTACCTGACTTCAAACTATACTATAAGGATACAGTAATCAAAACAGCATTTTATTGGTACCAAGCAGATATATAGACCAATGGAACAGAACAGAGGCCTCTGAAATAATGCCACACATCTACAACCATCTGATCTCTGACAAACCTGACAAAAACAAGCAATGGGAAAAGGATTCCCTATTTAATAAATGATGTTGGGAAAACTGGCTAGCCATATGCACAAAGCTGAAACTGGATCCCTTCCTTACACCTTATACAAAAATTAACTCCAGTTGGATTAAAGATTTAAACATAAGGCCTAAAATCATAAAGACCCTAGAAGAAAACCTAGGAAATACCATTCAGGACATAGACATGGCAGGGACTTCATCACCAAAACACCAAAAGCAATAGGAACAAAACCCAAAATAGACAAATGGGATCTAATTAAATTCCAGAGCTTCTGCACAGCAAAAGAAACTGTCATCAGAGTGAACAGGCAACCTACAGAATTGGAAAAAATTTTTGCAACCTACCTATCTGACAAAAGGCTAATATCCAGAATCTACAAGAAACTTAAACAAATTTACAAGAGAAAAACAAACAACCCCATCAAAAAGTGGGCAAATGATATGGACAGATGCTTCTCAAAGGGAGACATTTATGCAGCCAACAACCATATGAAAAAATGCTCATCATCACTCATAATTATAGAAATGCAAATCAAAACCACAATGAGATACCATCTCATGCCAGTTAGAATGGTGGTGATTAAAAAGTCAGGAGACAACAGATGCTAGAAAGGATGTGGAGAAATAGGAACACTTTTACACTGTTGGTGGGAATGTAAAGTAGTTCAACCATTGTGGAAGACAATGTGGTGATTCCTCCAGAATCTAGAACCAGAAATACCATTTGACCCATCAATCCCATTATTGGGTATCTACCCAAAGGATTACAAATCATTCTATTATAAAGACACATGAAAACGTGTGTTTATTGCAGCACTATTCACAATAGCAAAGACTTGGAACCAATCCAAATGACCATCAATGATAGACTGGATAAAGAAAATGTGGCACATATACACCATGGGATACTATGCAGCCATCCTTTGAAGGGACATAGATGAAGCTGGAAACCATTATTCTCAGCAAACTAACACAAGAGCCAAAAACCAAACACCTCATGTTCTCACTTGTAAGTGGGAGTGGAAAAATGAAAACACATTGACACAGGGAGAGGAATATCTCACACCAGGGCCTGTTGGAGTTGGGTGGCTAGGGAAGGGAAAACCTTAGGAGAAATACCTAATGTAGATGATGTGGTGATGGATGCAGCAAACCACTATAGTATGTGTATACAACCTGCATGTTATGTACATGTACTCCAGGACTTAAAATATAATAATAAATATGCCTCCATGATCCAACCACCTTCCACCAGGCCCCACTTATAACATTGGAGATCACATGAGATTTGGGTGGGGAGACACATCCAAACTATAACATTCTGCCCCTGGACGCTCTCAACTCGCATGTTCTTTTCAAATTTTAAAACACAATTATGCTTTCCCAATAGTCCCTCAAAGTCTTAACTCATTCTAGTATTAACTCTAAAGTCCAAAGTCCTAACTCTCATCTGAGGCAAGGCAAGTCCCCTCCACCTATGAATCTGTAAAATCAAAAACAAGTTAGTTACTTCTAAGATCCAATGAGGTACAAGCAGTGGGTAGCGATACCCATTCTAAAAGGGAGACATCATCCAAAAGAAGAGGTTACAGGCCGCATGCAAGTTCAAAACCCAGCAGGACAATCACTAAATCTTAAAGCTCCAAAATAATCTCCTTTGACTCTGTTTCTCACATCCAGGGACAATTGTAACAAGGGTTGGACTCCTAAGTTCTTGAGCAGCTCCACCTCCATGACTTGGCAGTGTTCAGTCCCTGAAGCCAATCTCACAAGTTGTAATCAAATGCCTCTGGCTTTTTCATGCACATGGTGCAAGCAGCAGGTGGATATACCACTCTGGAGTCTGGAGTGAGGTGACTCTCTTCTCAAAGTTCCACTAGACAGTATCCCAGTGGGGACTCTGTTTGTGAGCTCCAACTCCACATTTCTTCTCTTTACTGCCCTGTTAGAAGTTCTCTGTTAGGGCTCTGCCCATGCAGCAGGCTTCTGCCCAAATGCCCAGGATTTTCCATACATCCTCTGAAAACTAGGTGAAGGCTCCCAAGCCTTGACTCTTGAACTCTGTGCAACTGCAGGCTGAAGCCAATGCTTGTGGCTTGCAAATTCTGAAGGAGTGGCCTGAGTTGAGCTGTACCTGAGCCTCTTTGAGCCATGGCTGGCGCTGGAGCAGCTGAGATGCAGGTAGCAATGTCCTGAGTCCCCACTGTGGAATGAAGCCATGGGCCTGTCTCATGAAACTATTAAGTCCTCCTAGACCTCTGGGCCTGTAATGGGAGGGGCTGCCACAAATGTCTCTGAAGTGTATATGCTATTTTGTTTTCTGTTCCTGCATCAGTTTGCTTAGGATAATGGCCCCTAGCTCTATAGTTGCTGCTGCAAAGTACATGATCTCATTCTTTTTCACAGAATTCCATGGTATATATGTACCATATTTTCTTTATTCATTCTACCATTGATGGGCATTTAGGTTGATGTCATGTCTTTGCTATTGTGAATAATGCTGCAATGAATATACATATGTATTTGTCTTTATGGTAGAATGATTTATATTCCTTTGGGTATATGCCCAGTAATGGGGTTTCTGGGTTGATTGGAATACTTCTTGAGTTCTTTCAGAAATCACCATACTGCTTTTCACAATGGCTGAGCTAATTTACATTCCCACCGTCAAGAGTATAAATGTTCCCTTTTCGCCACACCTTTACAACATCTCTTATTTTTTGACTTTTTAGTAATAACCATTCTGACTGTTAAGAGATGGTATCTTATTGTGGTTTTGATTTGCATTTCTCCAATGATTAGTGATATTAAGCACTTTTTATATGTTTCTTAGCTGTGCATATGACATTTTAAAAAGTGTATGTTCATGTCCTTTGCCTATTTTTTATTTTTATTAGAGCTGGGGTCACTGTTATCCAGGCTGGGGTTCAGTGGTGCAATCTTGGCTCACTGCAACCTCTGCCTCTCTGGCTCAAGGGATCCTTCCACCTAAGCCTCCCAAGTAGCTGGAACTACAAGGACATACCACCATGGCTTTTTTTTTGGAGGGGTAGAGATGGGGTTTTACCATGTTGCTCAGGTTGGTCTTGAATGCCTGAGCTCAAGTCATTCACCCACCTCAGCCTCTGAAAGTGGGAGATTACAGGCTCGAGACACCACACCTGGCCTCTTTGCCCACTTTTGAATAGGGTAGTTTGTTTAAGTTCCTTATAGATTCTAGATATTAGATCTTTGTTGAATGCATAGACTGCAAATATATTCTTTCATTCTGTAGAATATCTGTTTACTTTAATGGTAGTTTTTGCTGTATAGAAACCCTTTAGTTTAATTAAATGCTATTTGTTCCAGAAATAGAACTAAAAACAAAAACCACAGAATCATCTCAATTGGGCAGGAAAAGGTATTTTCCAGGATTTTTACAGTTTAAAGTTTTATAGATAAGTCTTCAATCCATCTCGAGTAGACTTTTTATATGGTATAAGGTAGGGGTCCAGTTTCAATCTTCTGCATACAGCTACTCAGTTATTTCAGTACCATTTATTGAATAGGAAGTCCTTCCTCATTGCTTGTTTTTGCTGACTTTGTTGAAGATCAGATGATAGTAGGTGTGTGACATTATTTCTGGGCTCTCTGTTCTGTTCCACTGGTCTATGTGTCTATTGTTGTACCAGAACCATGCTGATTTGGTTACTGTAGCCTTATAATATAGTTTGACATCAGACAGTATAATCCCTCTGGCTTTGTTGATTTTGCTCAGGTTGCTCAGGAGTGTCTGGGCTTCTTTCTGGGTTCATATGAATTTAAAAATTTTTTTTTAATTCTTAGAAGAATATCATTGGTAGTTTGATAGGAATAGCATTGAATCTGTAAATTTTATTGGGCATCTTGGTCATTTTGACAGTATGAATTCTTCCTATCCATGAACATGGAATGCTTTTCCATTTGTTTATGTCGTCTGTGCTTTCATTCAGCAATGTATTCTAATTCTTATGGTAGAGATCTTTCACCTCCCTGGTTAGCTTTATTCCAAGATATTATATTCTTTGTGTGGCCTTTGTTAAAATAAATTTATAGGACCACCATTACAATATTATAGTATTCTGAATTTCATTATATACTTACTTTTACCTGTGATTTCTATAATTTCAAATCTTTTCATTAATTTTCATCTTTTATTACAGCTTGATGGACTCTCTTTAGTCTTTCTTATGAGGTAGTTCTAGTGGTAATCAACTCCTTCAACTTTTGTACAAATAAGAAAGTCTTTTTCTTTGTTTTATTTCTGAAGCCCAGCTTTGTCATGTATAATATTCTTCACTGGCTTATTTTTTATTGTTGTTCTTTCAGCACTTTGAATATATCATCCCACTCTCAACTGGGAGTTTTCTGCTGGGACATTCATTGATATTCTTATGGAAATTCCCTTGCATATGACGACATTTTTTCTACAGTTTTCAATTTTTTCTCTTTCTCTTTGATTCTTGACAATTTTATTATACATATATTGGTAAGATCTCTTTGAATTTAACTTGTTTGGGAATATTTCAGCTTTATGTGTGTAGCTGTTCATATCTTTCCCAAAACTTGTGAAGATTTTAGCCACTATTTATTTAAATAAGCTTTTTAGGGCAGGATGGCTAAATAGGAACAGCTCCAATCTATGGCTCCCACCAAGACCAACAGAGAAGGTGAGTGATTTCTGCATTTCCAACTGAGGTCCCCAGTTCATTGCAATGAGACTGGTTAGGCAGTGAGTGTAGCCCACAGAGGGTGAGCAGAAGCAGGGTTGGGGCATTGCCTTACCTGGGAAGTACAAGGAGGTGGGGGACCTCTCTCTCCAGCCAAAGAAAGCCATAAGGGACTGTGCTACATGGAATGGATACTATGCATTTCCCAGTTTTTGCAATTCACAGATCAGGAGATTCCCTCATCTGCCTATACTACCAGGGCCTTTGGTTTCAAGGACAAAATGTGTGGCTGTTTGGATAGACACCTAGCTAGTTGCAGGAATTTTCTTCATACTCCAGTGACACTTCGAATCCCACTGAGATAGAATCATTCACTCCTCTGGAAAGGTGACTGAAACCAGGAAGCCAAGTGGCCTAGGCGGTGGGTTCCACTCCCATGGAACAGCACGCTATGAACCACTGGCTTGAAATTCTCACCACCAGCACAGCAGTCTGAAGTTGACATAGGATGATCCAGCTTGGTGGAGGGAGGGGCATGTGCCATTACTGAGGTTTTAGTAGGTGGTTTTTCCCTGACAGTGCTAAGGAGGTTGGGAGGATTGGACTGGGTGGAATTCACCACAGTACAAAAAAGCGGCTGTGGCCAGACTGCTTCTTTAGATTCCTCCTCACTGGGCAGGGAATTTCTAAAAGAAAGGCAGCAACCCCAGTCAGAGTCTTACAGATAAAACTCCCATCTCCCTGGGACAGTGCACCTGGGAGAAGGGGTGACTGCGGGCACAGCTTCAGCGAACTTAAACTTTCCTTCCTGTCAGCTCTGAAGAAAGCAGCTGATCCTGGCAAGGAGGATTCTCCCAGCACAGTGCTAGAGCTCTGATAAGGGACAGACTGTCTCCTCAAGTGGGACCCTGAACCACGTGCCTCCTGACTGGGAGAGACATCCCAATAGGGGCCAACAGACACCTCATGTAGGAAAGCTCTGGCTGGCATCAGGCCAGTGCCCATCTGGGATGAAGCTTCCAGAGGAAGAAGCAGGCAGCAATATTTGCTGTTCTGCAGCCTCATTGGTGATACTCAGGTGAACAGGGTCTGGAGTGGACCTGCAGACTGCAAACTGCAGCAGCCCTGCCAAAAGAGGAGCCTGACTGTTAGGAGAAAAACTAACAAACAGAAACCAAAAGGACTCCCACACAAACACCTCATCAAAAGATCATCAGCTTCAAAGATTAAAAGTAGGTAAATCCACAAAGATGAGGAAAAAACAGTGAAAAAATGCTGAAAAATCCAAAAACCACAATGCTTCTTCTCCAAATAATTGCAACTCCTCTCCAGCAAGGACACAAAACTGGACAGAGAATGAGATTGACGAATTGACAGAAGTAGACTTCAGAAGGTGGGTAATAACAAACTCCTCTGAGCTAAAGGAGCATGTTCTAACCCAAAGCAAGGAAGCTAAGAACCTTCATAAAAGGTTACAGGAACTGCTACCTAGAATAACCAATTTAGAGAGGAACATAAATGACCTGATGGAGCTGAAAATTACAACACGAGAATTTTGTGAAGTATGCACAAGTATCAATAGCTGAATAGATCAAGCAGAAAAAAAGGTTACAGTGACTGAAGTTCAACTTACTGAAATAAGTCATGAAGATAAGATTAGGGAAAAAAGAATGAAAAGGAACAAACAAAGCCTCCAAAAAATATAGGACTATGTGAAAAGACCAAACCTATGATTGATTGGTATACCTGAAAATGATAGGAAGAATGGAACTAAGTTGGAAAACACACTTCAGGATATTATCCAGGAGAAATTCCACAATGTAGCAAGATAGGCCAACACTGAAATTCAGAAAATACAAAGAACACCACTAAAATACTCCTCAAGAAGAGCAACCCCAAGACACATAATCATCAGATTTTCCAAGGTTGAAATAAAGAAAAAAAATATTAAGGGCAGCCAGAGAGAAAGGTCAGGTTACCCACAAAGGGAAGCCCATCAGACTAACAATGGATCTCTCTGCAAAACCTTACAAGCCAGAAAAGAGTGGGGCCCAATATTCAATATTCTTAAAGAATTTTCAACCCAGAATTTCATGTCCAGACAAACCAAGTTTCATAAGTGAAGGAGAAATAAAATCCTTTACAGACAAGCAAACGCTGAGAGAGGTTGTCACCACCAGGCCTGCCTTACGAGAGGTCCTGAAGGAAGTGCTAAATATGGAAAGGAAAAACCAGTACCAGCTACTGCGAAAATATATCAAATTATAAAGACCATTGAGGCTGTGAAGAAACTGTATCAAATAACAGGCAAAATAAACAGCTACCATCATGATGACAGGCTCAAATTCAGAAGTAACAATCTTAACCTTATATTTAAATGGGCAAAATGCCCCCAGTTAAAAGACACAGACTGGCAAATTGGATAAAGAGTCAAGACCCATTGGTGTACTGTATTCAGGAGACCCAGCTCACATGCAAAGACATATATAGGCTCAAAAGAAAGGGAAGGAGGAATATTTACCAAGTAAATGGAAGGCAAAAAAAAAAACCATCATAGTCTCTGGTAAAACAGACTAAACCAACAAAGATCAAAAAAGACAAAGAAGGGCCTTCATAATGGTAAAGGGATCAATGCAACAAGAAGAGCTAACTATCCTAAATATATATGTACCCAATACAGGAGCACCCAGATACATAAAAGAAGCTGTTAGAGACTTAGACTCCCACACAATAATAGTGGGAGACTTTTAACACCCCACTGTCAATAGTAGACAGAAAATTAACAAGCATATCCAAGACTTGAACTCAGCTCTGGACAAAGCAGACCTAATAGACATTCACATAACTCTCCACCCCAAATCAACAGAAGATGCATTCTTCTCAGCACCACATCACATCACACTTCACTTATTCTAAACTCGGCCACATAATTGGAAGTAAAATACTCCTCAGCAAATGCAAAAGAACTAAAATCACAACCGTCTCTCAGATCACAGTGCAATCAAATTAGAACTCAGGATTAAGAAACTCAGTCAAAACCACACAGCTACATGGAAATTGAACACCCTGTTCCTGAATGACTCCTGGGTAAATAACAAAATTAAGGCAGAAATAAAGAAGTTATTTAAAACCAATGAGAACAATGAGACAATGTACCAGAATCTCTGGGACACAGCAAAAGCAGTGTTGAGAAGGAATTTTATAGCACTAAGTGCCCACATCAGAAAGCTGGAAAGAGCTGAAATCAACACCTTAACATCACAATTAAAATAACTTGGGTGACAGAGCAAGATTTCATCTCAAAAAGAAAAAGAACTAGAGAAGCAAGAGCAAACAAATTTGAAAGGTAGCAGAAGACAATATATAACTAAGATCAGACAAGAACAGGAGAAACTTGAAAAACGCTTCAAAAAAATCAATAAATCCAGGAGTTGGTATTTTGAAAAGATTAAGAAAATAGACCACTAGCTAGACTAATAAAGAAGAAAAGAGAGAAGAATCAAATAGACACAATAAAAAATGATAAAAAAGATATCACCACTGATCCCACAGAAATACAAACTACTGTCAAAAAATACTGTAAACTGCTCTATGCAAACGAACTAGAAAATCTAGAAGAAATGGATTAATTCCTGGACACATACACTCTAAGACTAAGCCAGGAAGAAGTTGAATCCCTGAATAGACCAATAACAAGTTCTGAAATGGAGGCAGTAATTAATATCTTACTAACCAACAAAAGCCCAGGACTAGATGGATTCACAGCCAAATTCTACCAGCGGTACAAAGGGAAGATGGTATCAGCTGGGCATGGTGGCTCACGCATGTAATTCCAGCACTTTGGGAAGCCAAGGCAGGAGGATCACAAGGTCAGGAGTTTGAGACCATCCTGGCTAACATGGTAAAACCCCATCTCTACTAAAAATACAAAAAAATAGCCAGGTATGGTGGCACGTGCCTATAGTCCCAGCTATTCAGGAGGCTAAGGCAGAAGAATCACTTGAACATGGGAGGTGGAGGTTGCAGTGAGCCAAGATCACATCACTGCACTCCAGCTTGGGCTACAGAGTGAGACTTCATCTCAAAAAAATGAAATAAAGGAAAAAGAAAAAGAGGAGAGGATACCATTTCTTCTGAAACTATTCCAAATAATAGAATTAGGGACTTAGGGACTCCTCCCTAACTCATTTTCTGAGGCCAGCATTATCCTGACACCAAAACCTGGCAGAGACACAACAAAAAAAGAAAATTTCAGGCCAATATAATCGATGAACATCGATGCAAAAATCCTCAGTAAAATATTGGCAAACTGAATCCAGCAGCACATTGAAAAGTTTATCCACTGTGATCAAGTTGGCTTCTTTCCTGGGATGCAATGATGATTCAACATATATAAATCAATAAACATAATCCATCACATAAGTAGAACCAATGACAACAACCACATGATTATCTCAATAAATGTAGAAAAGGCAGACACTTCTCAAAGAAATACATTTATGTGGCCAAAAAACACAGGAAAAAAAGCTCATAATCATTGGTCATTAAAGAAATGCAAATCAAAACTACAGTGAGATATCATTTCATGCCTGTTTGAATGGTATTTATTAAAAAGTCAGGAAACATCAAATGCTAGGGAGGCTGTGGAGAATTATGAATGCTTTTACACTGTTGGTGGGAGTGTAAATTAGTTCACCCATTGTGGAAGACAGTGTGGTGATTCCACCAGAATCTAGAACCAGAAATACCTTTTGACCCAGCAATCCCATTACTGGGTATATACTCAAAGGATTATAAATCATTCTGTCAAAAAGACACATGCACACATATGTTTATTGCAGCACTGTTCACAATAGTAAAGACTTGGAACCAACCCAAATGCCCACCAAAGATAGACTGGATTAGCAAAATGTGGCACATATATACCGTGGAATACTATGTAGCCATAAAAAAGGATGGGTCCTTTGCAGGGACATGGATGAAGCTGGAAACTATCATTCTCAGCAAACTAATGCAGGAACAGAAAACCAAACACTGCATGTTCTCACTCATAAGTGAGAGTTCAACAATGAGAACACATGGATACAGGGAGGGGAACATCACACACTGTGGCCTTTTGAGGAGTGAGAGCCAAGGGGAGGGAAAGCATTAAGAGAAATACCGAATGCATGCGGGGCTTAAAACCTAGACGATGAGTTGATAGATGCAGCAAACCACCATGGCATACGTATACCTATGTAACAAACCTGCACATCCTGCACATGTATGCCAGAACTTAAAATAAAATAAATAAATAAGCTTTTTGCTCTCTTCTTCTCTCTTCTCCTTCACTTACTTCATAATGTGTATGCTACTGTTTGATGGTGTCCCATAAATTCCATAGGCTTTACTTACTATTTTTTGTTATTTTGCTGTTTTGTTACTCTAATTAGACAATTATAAACGGCCTGTTCTTGCATTCACAGACTTTCTCTCTCGCTTTATCAAATCTGCTATCGACACTCTCTATTGCATTTTTAAATCTCATTCATTGTATCATTCTCTTCCAAATTTTGGTTTGATTTTTACTTTTATCTCTCAATGGACTCTCTCATTTTGTTCTTGTATTGTTATCTTTACATCATTGAGTTATCTATCTCCATTCTCTCATAGCTTTCTCACTTTTCTTAATTTTTTGAATTATTTATCTCGTAATTCATAGAACTCTGTTTCTTTGGGGGTTGTTACTGGATATTTATTTTACTACTTTGGGAGTTTCATTTTAAAAAAAACTCTAAACATTTTTTGTTGCCTTGGAATGATATCTGTGCATTTGATGAAGCAGCCACTCCTTTGAGTTTTTACAGACTGTTTTTCATGATTAATATCTCCACATAGATGTGAGTGTATTGGCTGGGTGAATTATGGTGGTTTCAGCCCCAAAAAGTGTAGAATGGAATAATCTCCATGAAGCAGTATCAGCTCAGATCAGAGGAGGCAACGATTGTAGGTGTTCTCAGCAGCCATGGCTACAGGTTTCTGCAGTGGTGGTGAGGACTGTTGGGGTCATCATGATCATTTTTGCTTTCATGGAAGAAATAGATCCCTCTACTTGTCCAGCAGATCCCTCTTGCCAGGTCCATCTTGTCAGTGTGCTCACTATGGTGATGATATTGGTTTTGATGAATGGTTCCTGTAGAGCAGCCATGGAGCCAGGGGCTGGAATGGGAGTGGATATGGATGTACTACAGTTCTTAGGCCTAAAAAGATGGTGGCACCAGTTCCAATAGAGCAGGAACTGCCATTGCAGTGTTAGTATTACGTGCAAGGCACGGATGAATGTGAAATATCAACAGAGCCAGGATCTAGAGCATGGACAGATGCAGGGTAGCTGTGGCTCTTGGGTCTGGAGTATGCATGGGTTTGGGGAATTGGTGGTCCCAATTTGGGAAGACACAGAAGCAGCTTCTTCTTAGAGGTACAGCAGCTTCTCCCTCTCCAGAGGGCCCATGGTAGCCATGTCTGTTTACCTCAGTGGCAAAAGATGCCAGTGTTCTCTGTAAAATAGGCTACTGGGGTCCACACTAATGAACACTAATGGGACCTCTGCTGTGAAAGCTACATGAAGCCCTCGAGTGTCATATGTGCTGCTGAGGTCCTCAATGACAAAGACTGCTTGAATTCTCCATAAAGCAGGCAGCTGGGACTCATGGTATCACCCACTGGGTATCACGCATTGTATCTTAATAGTCAGTCTTTCTGGGTCAGCTTACACTGAAAGTTCTTCTCTTTGTCTTTGTTCCTAGCCATTTCTCATTGTCTCAGGTATGCTAATCACCCCAGCAGTCCTTTCTGGGCAATTGTTTTCTACTTTTTGTGTCTGTGTCTGCAGGTTTTTAAATGAACTCTTGAACACTCCCAGGGCTATATTTGTTCAGAGATATCTGTTGCATTTGTGTGTGGGGGGGGGAGGGCAGAAGGGGGCAGGTGAGATGAAGGATGGCACCTTCCACTCTACCATCATTCTGATGTCACTCCTCTGTAATAGCTATACATACTAAATATCCCTAATACGAAAATCTGAAATTCCAAATCTCTAGAATCCAAAATTTTTGATCACCAACATGACACCACAATGTAGAATTCCACAGATAAATACTTAACACAAACTTTGCTTCATGCACAAAGTTATTAAAATTATGTTCCGTCTATGTGTATAAGCTGCATATCAAACATAAATGAATTTCGTTTTCAGACTTGGGTTCCATTCCCAAGATATCTCATTATGTATATGCAAATATTCCAAAATCTGAAAAAATCTGAAATCCAAAACACTTCTAGTCACAAGAACATCAAGCAGGAAATACTCAAACTCTATTTGCCTTTAAATGTCATTTATTGTAGTGTTTGTCTCTTTTATCTGTCTTTCATCCTTGTTCTCATTCTGGTTCTCAGTGCACATATTTGCTATTTAGTTAGGCAAGTTTGTATGTTTTATGAGAGTTACCTTTATAGTAATTGCTTTTCACAATATACAATTCATGCTTTTATTTTATATTTTTTTTTTGGATGTGACTATTTGTCTCCTACTATAAGAAAGTCTGTTAGGTAAACCTCTCAGTCTCCCTGCACGTAATTTATCACAATATATAATATATAATACTTTACTCTCATATAATATCTATAGGAAAGTATATGAATTCATTCTGCTTTCCTTTTATTCTCTATATTCTCTCAAAACAGATTTTAGTTCTATTGCTAAAATTATATCCAATGCTCTCTGTGAATAGTTGTGACAGCCTTTTTAATCATTTACATATTACTATACATCTTTATTTCTTACAGAGGATTGATGTAAAAATATTAACTGATATTCTGTGTGAATAATATTATGTCTTTAGTATGAAAAAAGATTTGTATATTTAAATACCAGTTTAACTGGATTTGTAACAGTTGGCTTATGTTTTGTTATCTAAATTTTCTTAAATATAATATTACATTATTTCTTGGCTTAAAATGTTGCTTTCATAAATTTCTATAACAATCTGATTTTTTTTTCATATTAGTGACTCCATCTTTTTGTGAGAATGCCTGAAGGATTTTAATTTCTTTAAAGGCCGTAATAATCTTAACAACCAGTATTTATAGGTTAATTATTAAAGATGTGTATTGTATTATTTCAAAATCTGGTTTTGAGTCTTTTATTCCAAGGAAATTACATTTTCTGTAGTATTTGCTTTACTGTTGTTTGCTATCCTTCTTCTGCAGTTACTACTATTATACAGTCATGTACTTTACATATATGAAAGATATATCATAAGTCACACACACACACGCACACCTCCCTATGTTTTTATTCTGGCTTAAATTTACTTCTGAAATTGACCTTTTCTTTCACGTCCAATTATTTTCTGAATTCTGTTTGTCTTTCATTCATATTCTCTTTTATTAACAAGCTTTTCTAATTCTCATTTCCATTGTATTAATATTTTTTAAACTACTTAAAATGTTAGCTTATAAATCTTATTTTGTGCTTGATTTTATGAAATGACTTAAATGTATATAGGTGTTTTATTTTGCTCATTTTCTTCTTTTTTTCTTATAGGAATTTAGTATAGGTTCCATTTAAATATATTTTCATTGATCATTTCCAAGTGAAATAAGTTTTCCTAGACTCTTAGAAGAGAAGGCTAGGCTAAAAACGTCATTAAGTCACACGACTCTAGAACAATATCTTCTATTACTATAAAATTCAAAACACAGCCTTGCGTTTTCTGAGATAGACTAGCTCTTGTTTTTTTTACTGACTTTTTTATAGACTATATTTATCATTTCTGCCCAATTTCTATTTTCTGCTCAGTGCAAAGTCTCTCGACAGCAATTTCACCCATGTCTGCAGCTTTATCCTAAACACGAGTTAACGAACTGTGAAAATGCATAGGAACCATATCATCCTAACATTGCCTAAAATGTTCATGGTCACTATTAACTTCCTTTGAAAGGAAGGCTTTGTAGACCCCTTTTTAGTTGGACTCTTCTGGATTTGCCCACTAAGCTTTTCATAACAAATGAGGGTAATTTCTGGTTTCTTCAGCTCTCAGGCCCATTTGAAGAGTATTTCCTGTATCTGCTGTCTGTTACAGATTTGTTGAAACTATGCCTTTTATTACTGTTTTTGGTTTGACCTCCCTTACATCAGCATAGTTTATTATATAATTGTATTGAAGATGATGCCTATAGTATTTCTGTTACACTTATCTTGGTGACTACATTTTGTATGGGGATTCTGGGCTATTCATAGAAGTATGCCAACAACTGTCATGGACGCAAACTATTTATATTTATGACCACTACCATATATAAAATTTAATTAAAAATCAAGTAAAATGTGTCCATTTGAAAAATAATTTTCAAATGCTATTTAAGAAATAAACAGCAATTCCAACCATTACCATATTTGTACATCTTTTAGTAATACACAATGCTATGATCAAGAGAAGTTTAATTTTACTGAGGTGTTCAAAATAAAACTAAAATTATGGGGTTTAGGTCAATCCATCTCAAAAATTGAATATTTTTATAGTTCATAAATCCACTCAAATTTCAGGAGCTTATCCTAATGTTAATTTAACACAAGACTGAATAGTCTATTAGCTCCTTTCCCTTTTTCCAAAATCTTTATTTCCACACATTTTTAAAATAGCCTACCTGGTACATTTAGAAAGATGCAAACACACATAATTTGCATGAGAGACCTTGCAAATTATGTGTAATTTATCCTGTGTAAAGTTTTCAAATTTAACAATAATAATGAATGATAAAAGTAATATTTAATTTTCAAGTAATCTATAGCACTAATGATGTATATTATAACATGGACTAAAGTATTAAACTGTGCTTTTACAAGAATAAAATCATCAATGCAAATAAAAAATCTCAAACTGGTTTAATATGCGTTGCTCTCTAATAAGCATTACTTAGAAAGTATCTTGCTAAAGCATAGACTTTAAAATAAAACCTGGAATTTGCTTAGTTTTAATCTTCAGCTTTATAAATCTAAAGTTCCTCTCTCTCACAAAGAAGGCCATTTATCTGTGAGATATCATATATGATAAAAATCAGCTGTGCTGTGATCATATGCACGGTGACTGAATTATAGATACAAGGTTATTTTTAATCACTTGAAGTGCTTTTAAATTCGTAGAATACAGTTGGGAAGAGATTATATTGAATTCTAGGAAAAGCCTGGATTATTCTCTTCCTCGTACTTAATGAAAAGTAAGGTGAATCAAATTTCAGTTTGAGTTTTGTAAACCAAAATATGCAAACTCCATATATCTTCGTTTTCAAAGATCCTTGTTGGAAAAATCATCATGTTTAAATTTGGAAAGCTTGCTAAGATTTTCCTTTTGAGTATAGTCGTCAATTTTAGCATTTTCCCTGGGGAAATGCTGTACATTGATTTGATAAAGGAGTTTCAGGTTGGGGTATTTACCAAATGTTTAGAGAAGACATATTTCCAGTCTAGACTGGAGAGGCAGACAAAAAACAAGAAAATTAACTGTGTTTTGGGCAACCAGGATTAATTCAGGACATAAACACTGAAGAAGGCAGTATCAGTCTAAGCCACAAAACTTTGCTCAGGCCAAAATTCTATTTCTCTATCCACAAACATGCACATTATCTTTGGAAGATCCCCTGAAGTCCCAGAGCATATTCCCTCCCAACTCAATCAGTTGTCCTGAAGATATTTTTAAATTAACAATATATTATAAATGGATTAAAAATAAATAAGATAAATTCCTTTGCTTAATATTGGGCATTACTACATAATATATAATCCACAAACACCATAATAAAAATTAATGAGGGGCAATTTGTCAGAGACTATATAACTCTGAAAACTCCATACTCAGTTTAGTATTTTGCATTATAAAGCATCAATTGCAGAGAGAGTTGATTAGAGTACATGTAACTCTGACATGTAGACTACAACTCAGTCTCTATGTATCTAGTTACCGTCGATACTAGATTAATTTCAGTAAGAAGTTTTGACAAATTCCCAGAACTTCAAGATCTCTTTAATGTCATCTCATTCTACTTTTGTTTTATTTTATTGGTTGGTGTGGAAAAGCAATAATATTCAAGTTGACACAGCTAAGTGCTTAGAGCCCTAAATAGCACACCACTTACCATATTCATAATATTATCTTGAAATAATAGCACTAGATTGAATATTTTCAACAAATTTATATCTCTAAATCACTCTTTGAATCTTCAGTCCTGTATTTTCAACACTGTGTGAGAAACAGCAGGTCCTGCTATGGTCTGAATGTCTGTGTTCCCCCAACTTCATAAGTTGACATCCTTACCCCCAGGGTGATCATATTAAAAGTGGAGCCTTTTAGGAGATGATTAGTTCATGAGAGTAGAGCCCTGGTAAATAGGATTAGTGCCTTTATATGGGGACACAGAGACCAAAGTTCTCCAGTTCCACCATTTCTATGAAGCAATATATGGGTCTCACCAGATACCAAATCTGCCAGTGCCTTGATCTTACAGTTTCTAGCCTCCAAAACTGGGAGAGATATATTTCTTTTGTTTATAAGACACCTAGCTGATGGTGTTTTGTTATAGCAGTGCAAATGAACTAAAATATGCTCATATTCAACATTTCCAAAAGTTAATTTTCTCTTTTTTCTAAAGCATATAATACCTCTTGCAGTTGATCACAGAGGTCATGATAGAAGTTCCCTTTTTCTACTTCTCATGTAGAATTTGTCCCCCATCCTGCCCCTCCTATTTCCCAAGTTTCTCATCAGTCTGTTGATTCTTCCTTTCAAATTCACAGCTACTCTCACCCAGTTGGTCAAAATAACCTTCTAACTGAATTTGTATCTCGAATGTAGTACCTCTTTGACCTATCATTTATTCATCCCTGAAAATGATATTTTGAAAAGTAAGCCTTATGGCACTGTGCCATAACTTAGACTTTTCTATGAGAGCAGCTCATAAATACTCATCTACCAATTTCTCATTTAGCATTCAATGATTCTGAAGAGGATGTTAGGTTTCCTATGAAATAACCAACTAATTACCTGGCACAACCATTTTGTTATTTTCACATTTTCTTCTATAAAATGTATAATTTTTGTTTTAAATAAAATAGTAAATTGAACGATATGAGAGTAAAAGATAATGACTTGACTTTCACAACCATTGACTTACCACTAATATGTTGTTTTTTGTTAATTTGTGTTTCTGTTTTGTTTTCTTCCTATTTGTTTTTTATTAATATGGGAAGTTATTTTTCATACATATATATAAAGTATACCTTCCTTTGTACTTTTTAAATGCCCCATTCCTCCCAAATTATACCAAATTTATTTTTGGCTTCCCTGTTTATTCTCTGTATACTCAAATCTTTGCATATTCACTTTAATATTAGGTCATAACCCATCAACTTGTCATTATCTCTTGATTTATTATGACATAAGCTAAGAAATGTAATGCTTGATGTTTGCTCATATTTTATTCACCATTACCTTTCACATAAATGTTTTTGACATTTATCCCATTTTACTTCTGTAAACTTATTCCAGTTAGCAAATATTTATAGAGCACTTTTGTGTCAGAAAAGTAAAGCATTTCATCATTTTTCAAGTTGCTGCTAAACATTCCAAAATTCACAAGACAACCTCTCATGCAAAAAAATTATCAGATACGAAATGTCAATAGTGCCCAGATTGAGAAACCCTGCACCAAAATCATGTAATTTCTGTATTATTTTTTATGTTTCAGTGAATCAATTGTCTCCTTCAATGTGTTTCTTTTAAAACTTTTTGACTTTCTGTTCTACTTTATTTTCTAAGACAATTGAACAGTTAACATCTATTTTTTAAATTTCACTCACATTTTATGTGATATTTTTGAATATCATGTCTTCCTCTTCCCTGTATTTCATCTTACGTTTATTGGAGTTCATTCAACAAAATCACTTTAGGAGGTGAGTGGTAAACTTAATGAGTTCCTGCATATCCAAATACATGTCTGTCCCACACTTGTCCTTGATATTTTGGCAGGGAACAGTATTTTCCTTTGGAACTTAAAATAAAATAGTACTTTCCTTTAGAACTTAAAATAATTTTTTTCCACTGTAACATTTGGGTTTGCTGATGAGAAGTCAAATACCACTCTAATTTTTCTTTCTTTTTTTTGTTTGTTTGTTTTTTGTTTTTGAGAGGGAGTCTCACTCTGTTGCCCATGCTGGAGTGCAGTGGCACAATCTCGGCTCATTGCAACCTCAACCTCCCAGGTTCCAGTGATTCTCCCACCTTAGCCCCCTGAGTAGCTGGGATTACAGGTGTGTGCAACCATGCCCAGTTAATTTTTGTATTTTTAGTAGACACAGGGTTTTACCATGTTGGCCAGGATGGTCTCAAACTCCTGACCTCTGTTGATCTGCCTGTCTTGGCCTCCCAAAGTGCTGGATTATAGGCATGAGCCACTATGCCCGACCTCGAATTCTTATTTCTTTATAAGTAACTAGCTTGTTGTTTGTGTTCATATCTTTTTGGAATATTTTACATATTTTTCAATTTTCTGAAATGTTATGAAGAAGGTTTCTAAATGGGCATTTTCATTTATCATACTTAGTCCTTGGTGGTCTCTTTCATGCTGAAAAATCACATCATAATTTAAGTCTAGGAAATTTCATTTTTCTATTTCTCCATTTTTAAACAATTTTTAATATTTTAAGAAAATCTACTCAACTTCTATTAGAAATTGTCATATATTTGAGCATGTATTTAAGCATAAAGATCTCTGGAGTCAAGACACCTATATTTGAATCCCAGGTATAGACACTATGTGAGTGACTTTGTATCAGTTACTTTACCTCTGTGTGCTGTTTCTTAATCTATAAAATAGAGATTATAACAGACCCAACAGCATAAATAATTGTGAGGACTGTATGAGCATGCATTATACAAAAAGAACAAATTTAAAAAAATCTGAGAACTCTATCTGGCAAGTAGCATATTTAAATGTTTCTTAACATTATATTTATATGTTTAATACACTATAATGCCTCCATAGGCCAGTGATAATCTCTTTGGCCATTGCAAAATTATAATTACATGAATTTTCTCAGAGAAAACATCATATACCAAATAGCAAAAATAACACACATGTAAATGACTTATCAGTTCTATGGTTTTTTTGTAAATTTCAGATTCTTGGTATGGTAATAGATTCATTTTCATTAGATTGATAAATCTATTTTAATTACTTCTTTTTTAAAGGGGATTGTGACAAGGAATTTTTGGTGGATGGATTGTTTCATTGACAAACAGCTGACCCATCAGTTGTGACACACATAGATGGAACCAAGACTCATACAGTAATCCAACAAATCTCAAAATATCATCCCTTCTACATTAACTACATAAAGAAGAATTTCAATGGAACATTTCCTTTCCCGTTTTGACACTCACTTTTCAGAATACCTCTTATTTGAGAAAAGAGCATAATTTTTGCATCAAACGGCACATTCTAATTTCATCTCTGTAATGTGTTAGTTGTGAAATTCTAATCAAGGACCCCCTAGGGAATCCATTTCCTTATATTTTATGAAATGGTGTCATACTAATGGTGTCAAATGGAGAAAAGGAGATGGATAGTACACACATCTGTGTAGTATATAATAAACGTGCAAGCTCTTCTAAACCTGATTTCATGTAGATTAATGTATCAGAGAAAGAAGGGTTTAACCTACACATAAACATCTAATTTGGCTTTGCTCTAATTCATTAATGAGCATGATATAATCATATATTTTATATATATATATTTCACTTTGCTTCACAGTTTTAATTATTTCTTACATGTCTTATTTTGTTTGTTTATTTTATTGATGGTAGGCAATGTATAAGGAATGGTTGCTTTCTTATGTCCAAATTTCTATTACTCTTAACTTGTAAGGGACATTTACTTTTCTAAGGAATCGTAGTATTGAAAACATAGGTTTTATTCATAAAAGAACTACTTATTTTCCTAAGTAAGTGGGAATTCTTTTTATATTGGCTCAAATATATGGAAAAAATAAAATTTAGCTATATGAGTTCCAGAAGAAATATTTGACAGGTTTGTTCTGTTCATTGTAATAAATATAAAATGTAAATTTTAAGATCACTCTCTATATAATAAAATCTCTTTAGCTAACCTCAAAGCATTAAGTGATTACAATTTTAATGCAAAAATTCTGGCAAAATATTCACCTTTGGCTTGCATAGATGATGCCCTAAAGAAGGACTTTATGCCACCAAAAGGAGAAGGTTAAAGTCCATTGAAAAGTGCCCTTCATTTTCCTGGAATGGTGCCCAGCTCTTTGAAAGCAATTTGCAAAAGGCCTTTCTTTCTACTATAATCTTTTTCACCACCTTCCTAATGACTCCTTCATTTTAATTTTGATGTAGAGAGCCAGATAGCAACTTAATGTAATGTTCTGGTTCATTAGGCAGTGTTCATGAATGAGTGAAAAGGTTTAAGATGTAGAGAATGTGAAGATTGGGAAGGACATAAAAAAAATAACCCAGTAGAATTGCCAGCACCATTTATTAATAGCAGCTGAAGACATGAGTCACTTTTGTAAAGGGAAGGGTAATGACGATCTCATTTGCTAAGGCAAGTCCACTTTAAGTAGCCACAGGTTAACTGAGATGTTCTCACCCCATCCCCTTCACCCTTTTCATCACACTCTTGCATATCAGAGACTTCACAACCATTATAAGGTTAAAATCTCTAACTTGCCCTCTCTGAAAATTATCAGAATATAGGTCTATAATTTGTTCAACTAATTATTTAATTTAGGAGAGGAAGAGAAAAACATCAAAATATGTAACTTCAGCTCATCTTTTAAAACAGTAATGTATTTTTCCTATTGCTGCTATCACGTTACCCCAAATTTACTGACTTAAAGGAGCACAAATTTATCTTACAGATCTGGATGTCAAAAGTCTAAAGTCAAGGGGTTGACTAGACTGAGTTCTTTCTGGATTCTACAGGGGAAAATCTGTGTCTTGATTTTCCCAGCTGCTAGACTTGCATTTCCAGCTTCTCGGCTTTCACTTCCTGACTTGAGGCTCCTTTCTCCATCTTAAAGTGCACCATTGCAACCTTAGTTTCCATCGTCCTCTCATCTTCCTCTGTGGTTCAATCTCCCCCTGCCTTCTTTTAATAAGGACACTTGTGATTTTATTGGACCATTCAGATAATCCAGGACAATCTCCAAGTCTCAAAATTCCTAACTTAATTACAACTGCAAGGATCCTTTTTGCCATAAAGTACATGTTCAGGGAATCAAGATGTAGGCATCTTGACAGGACCATTATTCAATCAACTACAAGACAGAAATCAATGTTTAGATTCCATGAATCCTTCAAAAAATGTTCAAAAATTATGCATTTGTCAGATTGGCAGTCCTATTTAAGTAGTAATATGAAAATTGTGGCACTGTTTTCGGGTACTACTCATCAAAACTATTAATCAAGATGAGTACCAAAAAAAATCATTCTATTAAAAAATTTAAGGCCAGATGGAGTGGCTCATACTTGTAATTCCAGCATTTGGAGAGGCCAAGGGAGGAAGACTGCTTGAGCTCAGGAGTTTCAAACAAGCCTGGGCAACATAGCAAGACCCCTGTCTCTGCAAAATAGAAAAATTAGTTAGGCAAGGTAGCGAATACCTGTAGTCCTAGTTACTAGGGAGAATGAGGTGGGAGGATATCTTGAGTTCAGAACATCAATATTATAGTGAGCTATGATTGCATCACTGCTCTCCGGACTAGGTGACAGACTGAGAACCCGACTCTGAAAAAAACACAAAGCAAAACAAAAATTTAAGAATGGAAATAATAAATCCATAGCAAAAATTAAATATTCACACCTGCAATATAAATATATCAATAGAATTCATATAGTTACCACTTCAAAAACTTCTTTTTCCTTTTTTGTTTGAGGAAGAAAATTTTATCTGAAGGTTAGGCTATTTATAACTGATATACAATTTTAGCTGCTAAAATAAGTTATGTTAATTCCACAATGAAAATCTAGATATTCTGTCACTGAGGGTCTTTCTGTTAAGGTTGCCTTTGAAGAGTTAATGCTTTAGTTGATTCTGGGAAACTACTCTCAGAAGTATGGAAGGTCAAATAACTATTATCTGTCATCCATTTTTTTTTAATAGAGATGTAGTCTTGCTATGTTGTCCAAGTTGGAGTGCAGTGGCTATTCAGAGGTGCAATCATAGTGCATTGCAGCCTCAAACTCCTGGCCTCAATTTATCCTCCTGCTTCAGCCTCCTGGACAGCTAGGACTAGAGGCCCACACCATGGTGCCTGGCTAATCACTTATATTTTTAAAAACACATTAAACTTGAAAACAAACTTAAATACTGTGTTTAGGCTGAAAAAGTTCTGATTTCCAGGATAGTGCTATTTTAAGGCCATTATAGTAAATTTTTCAGATGAACTTGAGAATCAAAAGCTAAAAGAAAGATGTTATGTTAAATAGACTACCAAAAGGCAGGCATTTTCCCTTTTGGTTTGCCCAAATTACTATGCTGAGTAAATGTTTAAATTAATTGTCTAATAAAATGATAACAATAATTATTAGTTGGCATTGTATACATAGACACACAAATACATATACACATACATCAATGATATGGAAATAATGCCATAGATAAATGTAACTAACAGAGGCAACATACATTAAATGTTATTGTAAATGCAAGAAGACCAGCGATGCTTTCATCCTAAATTCAGGAAACAGTAACTGGATCAGGGAAGTAAAGCAACTCTGCCCAGAATCACACACCAAACAGGTACTATAAAATCTGTTCTATTCACTGTACCGAGTTGCCTTTAAATAATATAGAATTCAATTTTATGACTTAATCCAACAGTTTCCCTGTAAATAAAAAAACAATTTTTTTTAATTCACTGACTCAAATTAGTAACATGCTGATTTGAGTCAATGTGACTTCTGCAGGTAGAATTTGGTGATCAAATCCAACTGGAAATGTGCTTGTTTTGTTTAATGTGACGATCTCATGAACATTCTGTCTTGATCAAGATTTTCATGAAAAGCATTAAAGCATGATTTTTGTAAGAATGTATGATTATTGTACATTTTCAACAATTAGGGTCAGGGTTTTCAATTAGTTCCCAAACTCCAATTAACACCTCATCTCATGTCAAATCCACAATTGTTGGGAGAGTTTTATCACTTGGCAATGGCTAGAAAAGAGTGGAACACATGGTAGTTAGGTCTTATATTCTTAGTTCAGAAGGCTTACACTCAAAAACTGTAGAGTAAATTGAACACTCCAGTGAAAACATAGTTATTTTATTAGAATCTTCACATGCATTATTATGAATTTATATTAACCAGACTTATTATCCATACCTCAGCATCACTGATAAAAGTCAATAAACTAAAGTCCAGGTGATAGTTTCCAGGATGGCTCTTTACAAGTGATTTATCTTAAAGATTATTATCAGGTTTATTATCTATGTGGTTTCTAGATACAAAGGTCTGCCATTTCTCTAGTTTTTATTATCATGGTGGATATCTTGCCCTACCTTCCTTTACCTCCCTTTAAGCTTAACTACATCTAGTGCATTTTTACTCTATCTATTCCAAGCCTTACCCTACCTTATCACTGCAACTCTAAAGTCAACAAAAACACAACTCTAGTTGAAGATGTGGATACCACCAAAATCTCTTCTTTGAGTCATGACAAAGACTATGTATAAATTTGACTGATTTTCTCTGGATGGAAATTTATTATACCCACCCTGTCAACAAAAGTGACAAATTGATGCAGCTAGGAAAATTCACTTCTTTCTCAACTAACAATATATTTAAAAGGCTGGTACTGGATTCATTCATCTTTATTTCAAAGTTTCAAGGATACAATTTATTATAAGAAACTTTACTAGTCTAAATGTAATATGTATATAAGCAAATATACAAGCAAATATACAAAATATAGACATATACGTTTTACTTATCATTTAAAGCAATCCAATCTTTGGATTTTTAAAGAGCTTTCTGAAAACATTTTTCTTAGGAGAAGGGAATAGCCTCAAAATCAAAATAAATGTTTCTTTTCAGTCCTAATATATAATGCCTTGCTCCCCTTTGAGATATACCATATTTTCAATTCACGAACTTATGGAAACTGAAGGTCATTTTGTCCAAAGTCCTTTTGATATACTTCTGAAGCCATATATGTAGTTTTTATTCTCAGAATAGCATAAATTGTGAAGAAATATACACTTAATCAGTTTAGTTGAGATGCATACCTACATTGAATGGTAATTTCAAGCAGATATTCTGGATTTTAATGAGGGTCCTAATGTATTTAAGTTCTGATCATTAAGCATATTTATTATGTTTGTTCTTTGAAAACACCTAAATTTAAACGGAAATCAGCCACCTGCAAATGTCTCTTGGAAATAATAAACTCTGTAGGTTCTTATTTCTTATTTATTCTTATTTATAAGTTTACCTTTTTAGCAAAGCTTAATGGAAGACAGAAAAGCATCTTTTCTTGAAATAATGCTTATTACTTCTTTTGTGCTTCAAATCAGAAATTCAACAAAGGAATTAACACATGTCCTCTAAATGCTGTCCTGAGGCAAACAATCTTCAATCTATTAATTAAGTTTGACTCAACTTTATGTTACTTGCAGACGATAAAAATTAAAATGTCATTTAGTTTCAAGGCAATTTCTAAGCCACAACAATCAAAAAAATATAGGTTTTCTCAAAACAAGTTTTGGCCTTTATTGGGATCTTTCCCAGAGAAATAGTCATGCACCATATAACAATGTTTCAGTTAATGACAAACCACATGTACTACAGTGGTTCCACAAAATTACAATACCATATCTCTATTCTATCTATTCTATGTATAGATGTGTTCAGATACAGAGATATGTACCCTTGTGTTCCAACTGCCTACAGTATAGTACAATACAGTTCATGTTTCACTGGTTTGTAGCCTAGAAGCAATAGTCTATACAACATAGTCAAAGTGTGTAGTAGGCTGTACAATCTAGGTTTGTGTAAGTACACTCTATGAAGTTGGCAAAACATATAAATTGCTTAACAATGCATTTCTCAGAATGTATCCCTATCTTTAAGTGACACATGGCAGTATGCATATAAGGAAGGCTAATATTAAATTAACTAAATAAATATTTGATGAGAAGCATAAATCCTACTGTCAGTTTTAGACGTGATTTCACAAGTTCTAGAGGGCTCTTTTTTCATTGTAATATCTCTCTAATATATTCATCCATTTAATCTAAAGGAAAGAAGGAAGGAAAGGTGGGAGGTAAGGTCAGAGAATTAAAAGACAGAGGAAGGAAGGAACAAAGACTAGTAGGAAGAAAGGAGGAAGGAAGAGCAGGAATATATTTCACAATCAGAAAGGAGGATTAATGCTGACTAAAAATTAATTTTAAATTATATGAGATTATAAGTGATTTTATATGATTATTTTTTCCTTAAAGTAGCTTTAAAAAAATATGAAATGAGCTTGAGATTACTTGGTATGTGAAAGACTTTCATGAGATGCTATAATTGATGAAATCAAATGCTGGTATTGCCTACTCAACAATCTGCTGTCACCCAGGCTAGAGTGCAGTGGTACCATCTCGGCTGACTGCAACCTCCACCTCCCAAGTTCAAGGAAGTCTCGTGCCTCAGCCTCCAGAGTAGCTGGGATTACAAGCACACGCCACTATGGCTGACTAATTTCTGTATTTTTAGTAGAGATGGGGTTTCACCACGTTGGCCAGGATGGTCTCAAACTCCTGACCTCAAGTGATCCACCCACCCTGGCCTCCCAAAGCACTGGGATTACAGGTGTGAGTCACTGCCCCAGGCCAATACGCCAATCCTTGAAATCCTTAATAAGGTGAGATAAGAATCAAATCAATCAGTAATCATTTTAAAACACAATTAGAAATTCAGAATAAGACTACAGCAGTCCCTCAAATTATGTCATGTCCTTCAACATTGTCTTATTATAATGTTGATCAGAAAAATGGCTGGGTCCACTTCCTCTACGGAGTTTCCACATTCTTCCCATGTTTCTGTGTGTTTTCTTCAGGTACTCTCATTTCTTCCTACATCCCGAAGATGTGCACATTTGGTGAATTTGTGTGTCCCAGTTTGAGTGAGGGTAGGAGTGTGTGAGTGTACCCTGTAACGAAATGGCTTCCTGTCCACTGTGGGTCCCTGTCCAGTGCCCTGAGCTACAGGGAGAGGCTCAAGACATCTGTGACCCTGAATAGGGAATAAATGGGTAAATAACTACCTTACTTGTTTTAATTAATGTTTCTTAAATGTGTGGATAGCTCAGATTCATTTTGATGTTTAATATTAGAAGGGTTTGGGGTCTTTATTTAGAAATTTGACAATGTTTTTGTGACCAGAAATATGCAGTAGGAACTTTTCTTTATATCAAGTAACCTATGGTAAGTCATTTTGCTTAAGGTCGCAGTTTCCAAAAATTTATTGATGACCTTACATGAGAATTTACTGTATTATAATTTTGATTGGATAAGAATGTTTTGCCTTTTAACTTAGCAAACACTTGTTAATAATTTACCCTGTTAATCCAAACGCTAGGCTTGGCATCAAATTCCCTTGTAAGATTGTAAGATAAAAAGTTCATCTTTTCAGTCAAACAAAGTTAGACCTTTCTTTTGAATCAAAATATTCACAGCAATGCACATAGCAGTTCCCAGAGCTATAGAGGAGCTACTCTCTCTGTCCCCACTTCTTAACATGACAATCTTTTTAAACAATAATAGCAGTTAACCAATATCTTTACCCTGTTTCTTCTCAATATATTTGACTATAATTATCCTATCATTAAATTTCTTCTACAAATATTTATCAAATGTCATCTATTAACAAAGTACTGTAATATCCTTCAAAGTAATGAAAATGAACAAGATATGATTGTTATCCTTTAAGAATGAACAAAATTATGAGACAGTTATATTAAAAAACCAAAAAATAAAATAACATTTGCTGTATCCAGAGGTAAGTGAAATGAACAGTAAGGAAACTCTCTCAGAGGATGAATATTCCACCCATCCTGGAATGTAAATATTTCTGTAAGAGTTGATATCTGTGTTGGCTTCTTCACAGGCTGAAGAAAAGTCCTGCACACATACAGAAAAGAGTTCAGGAGGAGATATTTTAGGCAATGACAAAAGCATATAAATAACTCAGAAGTGAAAAAGCTCAAGCAAGAAGCAGAAAACTTTGATGCATATAAATGGTACTGGGGCATAGAGAGTAGATGTGTTGGTAGATGAGCCTAGAAGAAAGGCAGAGAAGGGAGTGAGACTCCCGTGCTTCGAGACCTCTGATGTACCTGGAGTATGTGGAATACTAGAAGGGAAATTGCTGGGTCAAATGTGAGTAATATAAAAATTATTGATTTATTTCAGATTGGGTTCATGAATATATTTCATAATGAATTCAGATATTCTCCAGATGTTTCTTCTATTCCTTCCCAACTCTCTCTTTTACAGCCTACTTTCCCTGCCTGTCCTTAAAATACCAGCTGTCTGAGTCCATTCAGGCTGCTATAACAAAATACCATATACTGGGTCACTTACAAACAACAGAAATTTATTTCTCACAGTTCCAGAGGGTGGGAATTCCAAGATCTAGGTGCTGGAACATTCACTGTCTGGTGAGGACTGCTTTCATATTCATAGATAGCATCTTCTCACTGTGTCCTTGTGTGATGGAAGAGGCAACACAGCCCTCTGCAACCTCCTTTATAGGGCACTAATCTCATTCACCAAGGCTCCACCCTCATGACTTAATCACCTCCCAAAGGCCCCACCTCCCAATACCCTCACAGTGGTAATTAGATTTCAATGCATGAATTTGAGGGGGACACAAACATTCAGACCATAACACCAGACTTCCCCTGATTTAGTACAGTATATTTTAAGTGTGTGGCTGTGTCAAAATTAACTCAAAACCTCTCTCTTTTTGTAGGAATTGCTCCATCTTTAGTCCCTGAATAAGGAGAGGCAGCAGCCAGCTTTGAGCCACATGTGACTCTGAGCCCCCAACCATGGCTGTTTAGAGCAGACAAACTACCCTGCACTGTCTAAACCAACCATATTCCCTCTCCTAGGAATTTGGAGGTAAGACCAATAGCAGTTTGAGTCAGCTTCTGTATGTTCCTGGAGCTATGACATAAAAAGTCATTGACAAAAATTATCAGATTGCACAGTAAGTGAGGTGGGGAAAGAATATCTAATTGGGTGGTCAAATGTCACAGAGAACTCAGATCTGTACTACAGTAAGGCACTGGAAAAACTTGGTTAGGAGATAACACAGAGGAACAACAATTCTTGCCAGACTTTAATTTCTTTCCAAAACCATTATCAATCTAGTCTCCTTGGTGTGGCAGATTAATCTCCCTAAAACGGAGATCTGTTTATTACTTTCCTGCCTAGAAAGCCTTCCATGGCTCTCCATTACTCTCAGCCAGACTCTTAGTAGGTTATATAAAGTTCTTCCTATATTTTTCCTTATTACTTTGCCAGCCTCAACCCTGATGACACTCTTCACACACTCCATGTCATGGGAAATGTTCCATGTAATCTTTCCTGTCTAAAGCATTACATAATCTTTTATGTATGCATATTTATTAATGGGATCAATTCCAGTTTAGTTTTCAGGACTCTGCCCCTGACCTCTTCATGCACCAGGCTGTGTTCGCGTAGAACTCTGAAAATTTCCCTTCATAGTTACTGTATGATACCTATGTTTTTAATGTTTGTGTCTGCATGCATGCTACTAGCCTATATAAAATATTTTTAATATCTAATTTTAGCAAATAAAACTCATATCAGGGCTTATGGCTTGATAGGTAGAATCCACTTGCACCTTAAACTGAGTCCTGTACACTATGCACAGCTACGTAACTATACCTAGTAGATCTGTTGATCTATTTTTCTCACACAAAACTGAAAACTTTCCGAGGAAAAAAACAAATTTTTTTAGTTGCAAAAATCTAACTCCTAGCAATAGTCCCCAGTGAAAATAGGTTTTAAGTTCTTTTATTAAATTGATGTGTAAAAATTATTCTTGTTTGTATTTCTTTGATTATAAGTAATTTTAATTTATAAAACTGATGAATTACAGGGATTTTTCTTTTTAAATTTGTATGAACACCTTATGTATAAATGACATTAGCTTTTATGGTATTACACAAGTTGCATTTAATATTGTTCTAGGTTTCTACTTGCATTTTCATTTTCTGATATTTTTACAAAGTATTAAGAACACCAAATCTGATATACACTTTTGTGATTTTTCCCTGTGCTTTGATTATGATAAGAAAGTCTTCCTCTTCCATGTTACAGATAAAAACATATTTATGTTTTTCATCTCCTTTTATTAAATTGTGTAACTATCTGGGGTTTATTTTGAGGTATACTGTGACTCAAAGCTTATAGTTATTTTTGATGGACTGAAATCAATAACTAGTTTGTTTTAAGGCCAAGCTAAGAGGCAGAGCTTTTCTTTATTTGTTTAACCACCTAATTTCAGAATGTAAGTGAAGAGTATGTTTCATTTTTTTAAATTGTGGTTTTTATTTTATTTTTTTACTTCAATATTACTATTATTAATGAGACAGGGTCTTACTATGTTGCACAGGCTGATCTCAAACCTCGGGCTCCAGTGATTTTTCCACCTCGGCCTCCTAAAATGCTGAGATTCCAGGTGTGAACCACTGTGTTTGGCTGTGTGTGTATGTGTACATTTTTTTTAAAGTTTTATGTTATAAAAATCACCAGTGGTTATACTCTGAGGCAATGCATTCAAAACCCCAATGTTTTATACTCTGTTACTGCTTACATATTCTTGTTAGTGCTTTTCAATAATTGAACAAATATGTTGTCATGTTGTTTTGTAAGAAAAAACTGACAGTTGTATCTAAGAGTTGGAGTGGCACACTGTCCTGCCACGGCCACATATTTTATTCTAGAGACCACTTTGCCTCTCAAAGCAGATAGCACTAACTGATCATTATTCTGAAATCATGCTAAGAGTGGAATCTTCTAGTTTGCACTGAAGAAAACAGATAATGAAATTTCAGTTAGGCCAAATGTACATAATCAAACTCAAGAATAGATACTTTAAAACTGAGATTTCTAAAAATGTTTTTGTAAGACAGTAGGTCAATTTGTTGTTAGACATTTAAAAATCTATCTTGGCTGTATTGTTGCAAAATAAGGAACAGGTTCAGCTGATCTCTGCTCAGGTACTTTCCAGAAGAACTGGGGTCCCTTGGACTTGCTATATCAGGATAGCTTTTCTGGCATGGACATCATTAGATCCTCTGTCCACCTGTTTCCTCCTGCTCCATCAGGCTAGTCCAGGATGGTCCACATGATGTTTTTCCAGGTTGAAAGGCATGACATTGGAAATTGAGATACCTCTTGTGGCATAGGGTCAGAACAGTTATAACATCATATTTACCACATTCTACTAATCAAAAGTGAGCACAGATAAAAGACATCAGAAAATTAAACCCACTGTTTAAGTATTGCAAAGTATGATGGCCCTTTATGCAATTTATAAAAAAGATATAGTTTCTGTTTCTTCCTAGGGATTTCTACCTTGCGGTGGGATGGGATAAGGTTGTTTTCACATGCAGTAAGCAGATTTTGTTGGGTCCTAGCCACATTCCTTTGCTGAACTCTTTCTCTATTAAAAAAGTATTCTATTACTGTATTTGTATAAAGATAAATATTGAAATTATACTACTAAGTGAAACTATGGTAAAAAATATGTATATATATCATGAGTCTCATGGAGTAAGTCAGCCCTTACTTGTAGAAGACAGAAATAAAAGGCTTCCAAATTATACTCATTTGTTTGGTTTGTTTTTTCTAATTTATTTTCTGTCTGTATGGACTTGGCTATTCTGACATTTCTTACAAATGGAATCATACAATATATAGACTTTTATATTGGCTTATGTAGTATCACAATTTCAAAGTGTATTCATGTGATACCATGTGTCAGTACTTTATTCCTTTTTATGGCCAAATAATATTTCATTATATGGATATGCTGCATTTTGTTTATCTACTCAACAGTTGTAGAATATATGAACTTTTTTCATGTTTTCCCTAATAAGAATAATACTTCTATAAATGTCTATGTAAAAGTGTGTGTGTGTGTGTGTATATCTATGTATGTACACACACATACTTGGCAGGGAATAGCTGAGACATATAGTTACAATGTGTTTAACTGTTAGAGGAATTGCTAAATTGTTCAAATAGTACACATTGCAAAACTGCACACTTACAATGTGCAGTGTATATAGGTTCTGATATCCCAATATCCTCACCAACACTTGTTATTATCTGACTATAAACTTTTTTCAAATATTTTTGCCCATATGTAGGTTGCCTTTTTACTTTCTTTGCTGTATCCTTTGAAGCTCAAAAGTTTTAAAAAATTTAGTAAAGTCCAATTTACTTTCTTTATTTGGGTATAATATTTAAGAAACCATTGCCTAAAACAATGTTACAAAGGTTTACTCCTCTATTTTCTTCTAGGAGTTTTATCATTTTAGCTCTTACACTTAGGTCTTTGATCTATTGTGTATTAATTTTTTTATATGGTGTGAGGAGGAAGTCCAATTTCATTCTTTTATGTATAGATGGCCAATCAGAACTATTTCTTGAAAAGATTATTCTTGTCCCTACTGAATTGTGTTGACTCTCATATCAAAAATCAACTGACCATGAAAGCCAGGGTTTATATCTGGATTCTCAAGTCTTTTCCATTGTTCTATATGACTTCCTTATGCCTGCTTCTCACCGTATTTCTTACTATAGCTTTGTAGACAATTTTGAAATTGACAAGTGTTAGTCATCCAACTTGTTTTTACTTTTATAAATTGTTTCAGCTATTATGAATCCTTTGCTTTTCCATATGAACTTTAGGAGCTGCTGGTCACTTTTTACAAGAAAAGGCAGTTAGGATTTTGATAGGGATTGCTTTGGACCTGTAGATTAATTTTAGGAGTACCACCATTTTAAAAATATTAAATCTTCTAATCTATAATACAAACTGTCTTTCCATTTATTTAAGTCATTTTAAATTTCTTTCAATAAGATTTTTCTATATATTTGTTTATTAAAAATATTCCTAATTAATTTATTCTTTTTGATGCTGTAGTAAATTATTTTCTAAATTTCTTTATATATTTAAAAAATATTTTCTGATACTTAGCTGATATTTACAGTTCATTATCACATCCAGATAATTTAACAAGTATCTAATATATATATATATATAATAACAACTTCTATGAACAGTACATTTTTCAGGCTATCATGAAGAATATAAAGATAAATAAAATATTGTTCTTATATAGAAAATAGTATTTTCCATTGGAAAAAAACACACATTAAATGGCAGAGTACCTGCCATATAATAAATGTTTGTGAACAGTAAATAGGTGAATAACATAATGATGGTGATGGTTATTATTTTTTTAAATGCATGCATGGATAGCTTCTGCTGGCCTTCTTAGTCTTACCCTATTTGCTGTGCCCTCTTACTCTGCATTCCAGGAATTCCAAACTGCTTACATCTCCTAGACTGTTCCATTTCACTCTCACTTATGGGATACTGTGCATCAAAGAATGTGTTTGAAACACTTTCTGTCCCCTCCAAACCTCCCTTTCTTTGCCAAACTCTTTCTTACACCTCTAATCTCAGCCTAGTTTAACTGTCATTCCCTTGAAAAGCTTTTCCTGACATTTCACATGTGGGCAGGGGGCCCTCTGTTGTTCTCCCAGGGTGACTCCGGATTATCCCCATCTTGGCACTATCGCATGTCTCTTTGATTGTTGTGCCTCCTAGGTTGTGAGCTCCTTGTGCCATGGAATTCTGTCTCTTCACCGTGCAGAACAAAGGCTGTATCTACCAGGTGTTCAAAAACTAATAATCCCCAAAATAATCAAACAAAAATGAATAGCACTATCCAGAAGCAGTCTATATCTCTAGGGCACTGGATTTAACATTTTCTTCTCCAGCACCTCAATTTGCCAGTATTCTGGGTTCTGTTGTATCTCTACTTTTTTCTCTACTTTCCTTTTTTCTCTACTCTTTTTTCCATCTCCTATTTTAAGTTTTATGTCATGTGTCTGCTGTTACACACGGTCCCTTTTTAATGCATCTTGAAAGTTTCTCTCTGACCTCTAAGTGGTCATAAAATCATTGAATTTTTACATAAAAACACTATAAAAACTACTCTGAAGAGGCATGCAAGTCATCTTGCCAGAACCCACTTTCCATCCCCACAACACCAACATACCAATTGTGGCTAAAATAATGTCATGCATTTGGGGGGGTGGAATATATATATATATATATATATGTATATATATATATATATATATATGTATATATATATATAGACACACACACACATAGCTGATATATATATACATAAAACAAGAACAGACAAAATATAAATTCCCAGAATTAATAATTATA